>MU668079.1:204017-298328 GCA_026770625.1 Nicotiana glauca
CCCAAAGCTCTCCAAGATGCTCAACAATGGAGGAAAATAACCCCCAAGTCGCGGATTAAATACCATTTTAAAACCCTTATGCCCAGGCTGATTTTTGCTTCTGTGGCCAAAAATCTGCCTATGCGGTTCTCACTTAAAAGCCCAAACTCCGCTTTTGCGACTCGGACTCCGCTTCTGCGGTTTACCTCGACCGCTTCTGCGGTTCGATTTTCGCTCCTGCGGACCCGCTAATGCGGACCAAGTTCTGCTTCTGCGGACCTTCTCATCCCATACCAAAATCGCTTCTGCGCTCCTCAGCCGTATCTGCGGAACCGCTTATGCGGTCCCTTTTCCGCAGATGCGGAAATGACAGAACTAGCAAATACAAATCTGAAGCCAAACTCAAAAACTTCTCGTTTTAACTCCCGATCTCACCCCGAGGCCCCTGGGTCCTCAACCAAAAGCATAGTCATGATCTAATACCCTATCCAAACTTGTTGGAATCATCAAAACACCATTTTTAACATCAAAATCATCAATTTTCATCAAATCAAAGCCTAAGTTTCTTAAAACTTCCGAATTGCACATTCGATCAAAAACCCGACCTAAACTCCTCTGAATGACCTGAAACTTTGCACGCATATCCAAAATCACCTAATGGAGCTACTACAACTCTCGGAATTCCATTCCGACCCTCCGATCAAAATCTCACCTATCAACCGAAATCCGCCAAAATTTAAACTTTACCAATTCAAGCCTAATTCTACACCGGACTTCCAAATTCAATTCCAATCGCACTCCTAAGTCACAAATCATCCCCCGAAGCTAACCAAATCACCAGAATTCACATCTGAGCCTTCTAACTATATAGTCAACTTCTGGTTGACTTTTCCAGAACAAGCTTCCTTCTAAGAGTCTAAGTGCCTCATTTCCAACTAAAACCAATTCAATTCTATCCGATCAACTCAAATACTGATATTGAAACATTAAACAACATAATATGGGGGAAACGGGGCGGTAACTCACGTGACGACGGGCCGGGTCATCACATCCTCCCCAACTTAAACAAACGCTCGTCCTCGACCGTACCCAGAGTTGTCCTAGAAGCCAACCAAGGACTGAACAACCTTACCAGGCATATACCCGGGGTGATACCACGTCACCCTATCTCTTATAGGTCCAACAACACAACATGGCTGAAATTACCTAATCCAGTCTAGCCCATAATTCACAGAACTACCTTTTCACTTCTGAAACCATCAATACGATCAAACCTCGCACCTATACTTTGAATAGTCCTGAACCAGCTGTAATAACCCATATTTGCAACCTCAATGAAATCACACGATATACCACATAATCCAGCACCTGAAACGATAACTTCTATTCACAGCAGCTGTCCACAACAACCACATACCGCGATAGAAACCTCTTATTAGCTAAAGCCCCATTCCAACACTTCATATCCTATCAATGATAATGAAACACACAGCAAACCGTAACCATTTCTCAGATCGACTACTCATGAAACCACTTCCTTTTTGACTAATACCACAGCGGATTTTCGAAATCATACTCAAAATCAGAACCTCGCGTCAATATTCAGAATAAACTCGAACCTCGATATTATTCTTCCAACAAGCTGTAATCAAATCTATTCGTGTTCATTAATGACTCTAACGATCACCTCGAATTCAATGCACCACTCTGGTGATATGGCACCTTATCACAGGCCTAAGCCACAACATGCATAATCTACGCACCAATGATGGGCGGTCTGAACATACTCAAATCATGAAAAATGACTCAAACCAAAGAGTTGTAACTCAAACTCCTCGGTACCATCACAACACAAGGCTGGTGCCCCGTACCACATCATAGAAATAGAATAACTGAATCTACCCCGAAGGGTCTAATCTCCACGTAGCCTCGCTACAATGCGCGATCTTATCCAAACACTGTTACACATGAAGCACCTCAAGTCGCAATGCTCAAAATGGACAGCCACGCATAGATTGATGTCTGAAACCAAGCAATCCATCACACCCACGGTGAGGCAAGTAATATACACCATTCAATCCTGAAAGGATACAACCGATGCGCCATTCGCCGAGCAACACCCAATACGGACTTTCTTTGGATACTAGGAAGCAAGACATACCAAGTAACATATGGAAAATTGTTCTCAACATCACACTGTTGCGACGTGCAACCCGATCCTGATAACATACCCGTGGCGGCGTGCCACTCGATAAACACGAATATCTCACATAGGGAGATGCACGTCGAGCCAAATTTGCTCATAATAACAAAATACTGAGTATCGGTCGTTAGCATACTGAGTGCATAATGATATCTACATATAGCATTGTAAGCCACAAAACTCAAACACAATCCAAAAATCATGACGCCTCATAGCACAGAAAAGCATCTCATAGATCTCCACAGATCACTAGCAGGCTCAATAACGATAGATTCAACCTGTCCCTCATCAATACATATCGGGGCCAACCAAGCCATCTCAATCTAAATATGTAGCCACATCGGGCTGCCAACGAGCTCAATACCAAGAAGCTTGAATCTGCTCCTTCCACTATTATAACTCCTTCCGGAGTCGTACGATACGGTGCCCAACACCAAATAAATATCGAAATCCACGGTCTCGCCCGGCGGCATGCCCGGCCACAAGGAACGCATCCAAAAATTCTCTCAATACCGGAACTGAATCCATGGTACTAACCTCTATACTGACATCCGTCACAAAGATCCTGTTAATAAAAGCAATCCTTGCCAGCCGTCCGCTGGTCTTTGGAACACAACCATTCTGCTAGAACATAATCTGATGCACCTCGAGTACCCAATCGCTCTTCGAAGATATTCTAAATTGTCCTATGCCATCAAACACACTCAGATATCAGCAGTCGATCTAGCAAGAAAGTGCTGAAATACTACCGAAGTACCATCAACTTAGTCACATTGCCTTTTTTCTGAAACATATAACCTCGTCAAATCACTTCCGATTAGCAGTACCATTTCCTTGATTACCTGAGGCTACCCGTTGCTTGAGAATTTATGAACTTCTTTTAATAACTGAATTGTAATTCTTCTAGCCCAGAACTTCCACTGATCCCATTTGGAGGAAAAATCATTACATATTCCATGCTTCACATACCCATAGAAAATATACTCATCTTCAAACCATGGTAAAACCCAATAAGAGCATCTCTACCAACTACATTTGTACAAGCTAAACTGCCAGGACTGAATCCTTCTGTCTAAACCAAGCTGAGCAAGCCGTCAAAACCTAAGAGCATTGCTGCAAAATGCCTATAAAAGCTCATTAACTCGAACACATACAAGAGTTAATCATATTCTTACCATACCGATTCGATCTGCTATCAAGCTATTCCATCTATCTAACTTCTCTTTTTATTCATCATCAACTTGATATTTCTCCCTTGCTGTAACATCACAATGCCTCAATCCAGGCTTACCACACGAGATTCGAACGTAAGACCACACTATCTAAGACCCATAGGCCACCGATTACTATCTCAATGCTTACCAGAAATACCATGGTCCAGAATACTTTACTTGAAGAACTTCCTGTGAATCGGAATTCGTTACCATTACTTCCTAGATACTGATACATAGAATCCTATAATTAACATAAAATACCACAAGTCTTGATCCTTTCCTAATGAAAACACAGTCCCTAGCCACATACCCAACCTTAAGACACCTGATTATTACATGCCAAATCTTGGACACAATAAAACCATTCTCAAGAGTCATTCACTCTTACACAGCTACAATTTACCTGTCTTAACGAACAGAACCACTCGTGCCTTATTAGCACTCTGACACTGTAGGATATGATCTCATTCTAATACAAACGAACATCTTCCTTCTCTATACACTGAGCATCCTTTATCAACAACTGCTCAAAACATCCTATTATTTCCTCACAACTACGAAGCACCATATAACCTTTCTCAAAATTTTGCTTATCTCGTGCCATCCTCGGCTCATTTTCTGCAACCAGGATTGATCCGCCAGCATACCTCGAAATGAAAACAACATAGCACATAACCGTGTGATCAGCTAATCAACAGCAACCTCCCCAACTTGGCTCGAAGCCATCTATCAGGACACATTTAATAACCCATAATATTTTTACTCTAATGATGCCATAATATTATAGTGAGATTAAACTCAAATCATCTACCAGTTTATGAAAACATAGATCCTCGGATACTGAAATCCTCTACAAACCTCGCATTCATCCCCATATCAGCTGAGTCCACTCTCTGAAACGACCCAAATTTTCAATTACACATGAGATCTTCTAATAATATACATGAAAATCGTACCCCTTAAGAACACTCCATAGTAGATACCCCACCTGCTTCACCTCAATTTAGTATTTCAGCACACCTTCAACCGTGATACATATAACACGGCCATTTAGTCTTCCCGAGTCTAAACTCATACCGCCACATGTAATATACTTCACTTTCCAACTAGGAGATACGAAAATATTCTTCACGTGCCCATAACTCGGGCCACATATCGAATCACAATAGGAATCGAACACTTAACAGTTCACCTATTATCCAACAGACTTCTTCGTCACTACCGAGTCATATTGATACATCTCGCGGCACTAACATACTCATCACCTGGATATCCAACCGCCATTCCGGCTAATAAGGTCAACACTGAACATATAAGTTCAAAACACTTGCTTACACGATCAGCACCTCCGTGCTCAAGCCATAGGCAAGATCCGGCCTCAAGTCCTCCAAACTGGCCCAACATCAAACTAACGGGATCATATCTCGCCCCTCGATCGGGGAATCACAAGCCATCAAGGCAGTTATAATACTGAGCGCTCACGTGCGCATACAGACGTGTGGAAGGAATTTCAAGAGTTATATCTCAAGCTGAATCAAGTACGCACGATAAGAATTCCAAGAAAGTGAAGTTTTCCTAAAGGTTCTGCAGCCTCTCGAGGATAAATACAGACGTCTCCGTACCGATCCGCGAGACTCTACTAAACCTGCTCATGACTCGTAAGACCTAGTAACCTAGGCTCTGATACCAACTGTCACGACCCCAATCCCGATCCGTCCGTGATACCGCCTCTCGTGAAGACAAGGCCAGCCAACCATTCTTAAACAGCCTTTTCAATAATAATTAACATAAATAATCAATCCAAATATGATATATTATCAATAATTAGTGGAAGCAAAAAAACCCAAACGCAGCCCAAATCGGGGTGTCACAAGTCACCAGCATCTAAGAAGTAGGAACACAACTACAGGGCCAAATATATATAAAATGAAATCTGGAATCCAAAAGATAAGTCCGGTGCAGCGAACGCTGGCGGTCACCTTGCTCAGCTACAATAGCAATACCCTCAACTAGCTCAAAACCCGCTACTGGGTGGACAATACCTGTATCTGCACGTGAGGTGTAGGGAGTAAAGTGAGTACTCCAACTCAGTAAGTAATAAAAATAAATAATAACTAAGCAGCCAGAAATCACGTAAGGCAACCAACACGCTATACAGAAGCCGGGTAGAATTTATGAGAAAAATAGTGAAATCTTTAGAAATGTTTTGGCTCCGTTCAAATCTTTTTCGAAAAAGGTCCTTTCAATAATTACGAAAACGGTTTCAAAATAGTTAGTGCTGATTAGCACAGAAAATCCACCCCTCGGGCACAAATACCACAGTATAACAGGAAAAAGGCAAGGAGCATGCAAAATGAGCACATAAAAGCTCGCCTCTCGGCAATATCTCAAACTAAACCAGCCCCTCGGGCTCACTCTCCACAACACTCTCGGCCCCTCGGGCTCTTTCTCTCAAATCACTCTAAAAAACAGTATCACATAATAACCGCTGCGGCGCGCAGCCCGATCCACATATCGCTGCGGCGTGTAGCCCGATCCATATGGGTACCCACGCTCACTGTGGGTGTGCAGAATCCGGAGGGGCTCCTACAACCCAAGCGCTATATGTCACTGCGGCGTGCAGTCCGATCCAATATATACATATTGCGGCGTGCAGTTCGATCCATATAATATACTACTACGGCGTGCAGTCCGATCCATATAATATACTACTGCGGCGTGCAGTCCGATCCATATAATATACTACTGCAGCGTGCAGTCCGATCCATATAATATACTCACATCCAGGCCCTAGGCCTAATATTCCTCCGTGTATCCTCACATCCGACCCTCGGCCGCACTCAGTCAGAATATCGTCACAAGCCCCTCGGGCACTAGTAAAACAGTAGTCCTCAGCCCAAATTATCATTTAAATTATCATTTAAGACTCAATATGAGTGAAAGTGGCTAAGTCGTAAAGTAGTGGAGAATTAGTATGACCAAGTTCAAGTGATAAGTCAAAATAGTGAGGAAGACAGTGAAAATAATCCCCGAAGGGTCCAAATAGTTGGCACGAAGCCCAAGTACGGCAATCAGCCCAAACAACAGTGATAACAAATAAATTCTAGACAATTACGCGGTAAAATAAACAATCGGGACGGACCAAGTCACAATCCCCAACGGTGCTCTACCCCACGCTCATATCCGGCGTGCAAGTAACCTCAATACAACACTATGATGTGCAAATCCGGGGTTTCAAGCCCTCAGGATATCATTTACAGGTATTACTCACCTCGAACCGGTGAAATTCCTTGCTCGCGATGCCTTTGCCCCTCAAATTGGCCTCCACGCACGTCGAATCTAACCAAAACTAGAGCGAATACATTACAATATGCGAAGGGAACAATACCCAATCGAAAGAAATCGAGAAATAGAAAAAATCTCGAAACTAGCCAAACCCGAGCCCCGGGCCTGCTTCTCCAAAAATTATAAAACTTATATTACCGGATTCCTCGTCTTGCCATGAGTCCATACATACCAAGAACTCCCAAATCCGAGCTCAAATGACCTATCAAATCCCAATTTGAAATATTAAAACTCAAGCCCTAGCTTTACCCCTTTTTAATGAATTTCGACCAATTTCCATGTTAATTCTACCATAAACTTGAATGATTAGGCCAAGGAACTTACCTCCATTCGATTCTCAGGCAAAACCCTCGAAAATTCTCGCCCAAAGCTCTCCAAGATGCTCAACAATGGAGGAAAATAACCCCCAAGTCGCGGATTAAATACCATTTTAAAACCCTTATGCCCAGGCCGATTTTCGCTTCTGCGGCCAAAAATCCACTTATGTGGTTCTCACTTAAAAGCCCAAACTCTGCTTTTGGGACTCGGACTCCGCTTCTGCGGTTCACCTCGACCGCTTTTGCGGTTCTATTTCCGTTCCTGCGGACCCACTAATGCGGACCAAGTTCCGCTTCTGCGGACCTTCTCAGCCCATACCAAAATCGCTTTTGCGCTCATCAGCCGCATCTGCGGAGCCGCTTATGCGGTCCCTTTTCCGCAGATGCAGAAATGACAGAACCAACAAATGCAAATCTGAAGCCAAACTCAAAAACTTCTCGTTTTAACTCCCGATCTCACCCCGAGGCCCCCGGGACCTCAACCAAAAGCACAGACATGATCTGATACCCTATCCAAACTTGCTCAAATAATCAAAACGCCATTGTTAACATCAAAATCCTCAATTTTCATCAAATCAAAGCCTAAGTTTCTTAAAACTTTCAAATTGCACATTTGATCAAAAACCCGAATTCACTTCCGATCGCGCTTCCAACTCCAGAATAACAATACGGAGCTACTCCCAGTCTTGGAATTCCAAACGGATATTGATAACACTGAAACGCACTTCAAACCAAACTTATAAAATTTCTTCCAAAATGCCAACTTCCACAATAGGTGCCAAAATGCTCCCGGGTCATCCAAAACCCAATTCGGGCATACGCCCGAGTCCGAAATTATCATACGAACTTGCTGGAACCTTCAGATCCCGATTCTGAGGTCGTTTACTCACAATTCCAATCCTAGTTCATTCTTTCAGCTTCCAAAATAAGAATTCTCCTTCTAAACTAACTCTGGACTTCCCGAAATTCAATTCCGACCATACGTGCAAGTCACAATACATAAAATGAAGCTGCTCATAGCCTCAGACTGCTGAATAGCGCGCTAGGGCTCAAAAAGACCGGTCGGGTCGTTACAGAATGGGAAATGGCAATATGTATAAAAACATGCAAACAACTGAGTGATTCACAAGTAAAGATTAATCACATTTGGATATATAGGTTTTCCTTTAAAATTTTCGTAGTCAACATATATCGGATATACTCGGTTAACGGGTATATTTGATATCTTTGAACTATCAAACTTTGGTGGATACCTAGACAATCATAAGTCATACAATCAAACCGTAATAATCTTGATACTCATTGTTGTGTTTGTTTCAGCTATGAAATCCATCTTGTTTATAAGTGCATAGAGAACTGTCCTTACAGAATTCTCCTTGAAGCTGCTTACACATCACACTTATAGATGTGATTTCTAAATGTATTATCACGTAGATACACTATTTGATATAGCTCGTATCAAAAATAGAAATTATTAAAAAGTCTTAACGTTTATCCTTAGTACTGAACATTGCCTCATCACGAGAATGATCCAAAATTTTATTTGATAACATTGGATCTTCATTAATGACCTTATTTGATCTACTTGAACCTAGATCTTGGGATCTCTAATCTTCTAGGTAGAGCTACCGCCACAATGACTTGCCTCGACCATAGTCTAATTCCCCTTGATGATGTCTCAACTACTTCGATAGTTAGTCCTTTTATAAGTAGATCTGTCATATTATCGCTTGACTTCATGTACTCAATTATGATAATTCCCCTAAAGAGGAACTGCCTAACGATTTTTTGTCTTTGTTCTATATGACAAGGTTTTCTGTTATACATAATGCTCCTGGCCCTTTCTTTTGCCTGTTGACCATCGCAATATATGCATATAGGTGCCAACAATTTTGACCTAAATAGAATATCTTACCAAAAATTTCGAAGCCATTCAACTTCTCCACCGGCCTTGTCTACAATTATAAACTCAACCTCCATTATACATCGGGCAATATATATTTATTAGGATGATTTCCAAGACTTCACTCCTCCACTAACTGTACAAGTACATCCTCTTGTGGATTTAGAAACAGTCGAACTGGTAATCTAATTTTGCATCACTATATCCCCACTATTATTGTGGGATACTTATTATAATGCAAAGCATAAATATTTGTGCATATGTCAAATATCTCAATCGTTTCATTATCATGACAGTTCAATGCAAACTTTCTTATGTTATCGACTAATACATCTTGACTTTTTATTGCATATCAGATTATTGACAATACTTAATATATTAATATTATATTATAATAACAATTGGAATAGTTGGCATCAATTGTAGCCAACTTTGTAATATCTAATACATTTCGCAACCATTCCCTTTTTTTGCATTTGTATACTACTCATTCTTATTCCTTGATAGAATACAAGTTTATATGATATATGTTATAGAACCTTCGTTCATAAAGCAAATCAAGCTTTTTATATACCAATGTATAGACCAACGTATTAACATATCCTTTCATGAATGGTCATATTTATAAAAAAAATGTACAGAAATCGTTTCATATAAAGTCACAACTTTCCAAGTGATACCATTTCATTAAAAAACCAAAAATCTTATAAATGTTCAAGAAAGAATATAATTTTTTTGGAAAGGCACGTAAACAACTTTCAAATTGGTAGTTTCATCACTAAGATTGAACAAGCAATGAATCCACCGACTACCATATCAATATTCACTAAGCATTTGTGGGATCCAAAAATTTTATCATCTAGTTCTTTTAGATTATATAGACATTGCATCTAATATTGGCTTTTGTCATACATAAGCTAAGGCCCACATATTTCAACTATTTCATGTGTCTTTTCTATTATTCATTTTCAATATATCATTCACAAATAATGACTTGATTTTTAAATCATTTGATAATATTATGTGATAAAATTTCACGTGCCTTTTTTAGGTGCTGCTTTTAGTCCATAAAGAGACTTAACACGTTTGCACACCTTCTTTTCATTTTCAGGAACCCCAAACCCTTCGATTTTTCCATGTAGATTTCTTCCTCCAAATAACTACTTAAGAAGGTTGTCTTTAAATTCATTTAATGGATTTCTAAGACTACAAACCACAAACAATACTACCAATATCCGTATGAACATAATTCTTGTATCAGGCGAGTATGTATAATAATCGTCAACCTCTTTTTATTGTCCATAATATTTGATAACAAGTCTTACCTTATACTTGTCAATAGTACCATTATTTTTCATTTTCCTCTTGAAAATTTATTTGCTACCCAACTGTTTATTCGCTGGAGGAAGATCAACTACATTTCAAATATGGTTGTTTAATACGAATTTTTATCTCACTATTGACTGCCTTTTTTCAAAATTTTAGTTTCGAGGAAGCATAACTTGTTAAACGTTTGAGGTTCATTTTCCTGTGACACTTACTACATGTTTGGATTTTGCTCATTAAGCGTCCTTTCCTTTACTTTTTTCCGAGGTCACGTAGATTTTTACTAGACGAATCACATTCTTTTTTATACAGATATACATTTTCAAATAATTTAGCATTATCCAATTCTATCACTGTATTAATATGAATGTCGGAATTTTCTGATTTAATCACCAAAAAACAATATGCCCTACTATTGGTTGCATATCATCCGAAAACACAATCAACTGTAATAACCCGGCCTGTTGTTTCATCAGTCACAGATCTGTTTCCCCCATTATGCTTCTTTATGCTTTGTCTATCCGTGTTATGTAATATCAAGTTAGTCGGTTTGAATCTGGAATGATTTTGGAAAGTAATGAGATACTTAGTCTCTTTTGAGTATGTTAGGTTGGAAAAGTCAACTGGATATTGATTTATATAAAAAAGAGCTTTGATGTGAATTCCGATGGTTTGGATAGCTTTGGGAGGTGATTTGGGATTTAGGAGTATGATCGAAACGTATTTTGGAGGTCCGGAGTAGATTTAGGCTTGAATTGGCGAATTGGAATTTTGGCGTTTTCCGGTTGATGGGTGAGATTTTGATATAGGGGTCAGAATAGAATTCCAGAAGTTGAATAGGTTCATTGCATCAAATGTTACATGTATGCAAAATATCAGGTCATTCGGACGAGGTCTGATAGACTTTTTGATCAAATGCAGAATTCGGAAGAGTTTTGGAACCTTAGGCTTGAATCCGATGTTATTTGGTTGATTCAATGTTGTTTGAGGTGTTTTGAAGATTAGTATAAATTTGGATTGTGGGATATGACTTGTTCGTGCTTTTGGTTGAGGTCCTGGGGGCTCGGGGTGATTTCGGATGGTTAAGGGAAGTTTTGGATTTGGGAATTTGCAGTTGAAGCTGGTGAGTTTGCTGTCATAACCGCATCTGAGGCTTGGGGACCATAGGTGCGAGCCCGCAGAAGCGAAAGTGAATCCGCAGATGCGGCCAAGAGAAGGAAAGGTTAAAGCCGCAAATGCGGAATTCGGGCGCACCTGCGAAGGCAAAGGTGCTAGAAGGTGATCGCAGGTGCAGTGGCTGGCGGATAAGTGAAAAACCGCAGATGCGCACCTGGGACCGCAGATGTGGGTCCGCAGGTGCGATAATTGGAAGTCCGAAAATTTTTTGATGATTTTTTGGACAAAAAGTACATTTTTAATGCTAAAAAAAAGTTACATAAATAGGTATTTCGCAGTATTATACTGCGAATTATTAAAAAAAAATTTTTTAACTAATTCGCAATACCTTTATTAATTTGGCCCCACCAATTAACTGACATAACAATAATTCAAACTAGTACACCAAGATTAGGTAATTAGTTGAATTCAAAGTAGTAACACGCTCTTAGAATCTTGCTGGGTTCATCAAAGAATTTATATTTTCTAAGTGCGGCGGAGCATGAATTAGTTGTTGTGGTGAGAAAAATGTTCATATATTGTATATTTTCTATCTTCTTGTTTGAACAACTTAAGTCCAGAGTAACATAAGTTTCTTAGGCAAAGAATCTTTGTATATCACTACCAATATTGTTTAACGTTAGCATGTTTCGTCATTGAAGTATATAGTGTTTCAGTTTTCTGATTCAAATATATATTGTAGTGTACAATTATTACTTCTTTCTTTCATTTAAGAAAGATAGATCTACTGTTCATTTTTTTTTTTTGTCGGGAAGACATCTTTTATTTCTAAGAAATATAATTCTGTAAAGTAATTGGTACTTCTAACACAATAAATATTTTTTCTTAGCAAACATAAAAAGGTTAATTCTACAAGTAGTTTTGCATCAAAATACTTGAGAAGATAAACAATCTTCCTAGCAATAGTTTACTAGATAAAAAAAATTCTAAAAAATAACTCAAATTTCGATATATTTTAACTATCATAAAAGTATAATATTTTGCAAATGAAAATAAACTCAGACTTTAGCAACCAATAACACAACTAAAATAAAATTAGTTAATTGTGAAAAAGATGAAACCCATGTGAAAAAGTTACTTTCTTGTAGAGAAATTTAATAATTAATTCGAAATATAGTACTACGTTTTATGTGTTTGAATTATTGTTATGTCAGTTAATTGGTGGGGCTAAATTAATAAAGGTACTGCGAATTAGTTAAATTTTTTTTTTGTAATTCGCAGTATTATACTGCGAATTACTTTAACGGCTAAATTTCCGTTAAGGTAATTCGCAATATAATACTACGAAATACCTATTTGTGTAACTTTTTTTAGCATTAAAAATGTATTTTTTGTCCAAAAAATTATCATCAAAAAAGTTTCGGACTCCAATAATTAGACCGCATATGCGGTTTTGCTGGGTCAGAATAGATATATTTCGCCCTTCGTGAATTTGGATATTTTTCATAACATTTCAAATGAGAAGAAGCTTTGGGGAGCAAATTCAAGGGAGAATTCAAGAGGGTTTCTTAGAGGTAAGGTCCTTGGTTCCTAAACTCGTTATTATGGTGGTTTTTATTGTTGTTAGCATGAAATTTAAGGAAAAATCAGTGGTAAATTGGGGGTTAGGGATTAGTTGATTTGAGAGCTTTGAATGGTGATTTGAGGGGTTATTTGAGGTCCAATTTTGGTACTTTTAGTATGATTGAACTCGTGGCGGAATAAAGGTTTTATTGATGTAAAATTTGTCGAGTTTCGAGACGTGCGTCCAGGGGTCAGGTTTGGTCAATTTCTGATTTTCGTGTTGTAATTTGGTTAATTTCGTATGAGTTTCACTCCTTTAGCATATATTGATGGTTATGAACTGATTTTGGTTAGATTCGAGCCATTCGGAGGCCGATTTGACAGGATAAAACACCGCGGGCTAGAATTTTGGCTTGGATTGAGGTATGTAACGCTTCAAATCTTGGTTCTATGGGTTCAAAACCCCGAACGATGTGTTCTATGATTATTATGAAGGTGACGCTATGCCAAGTGACTGGCGTATGAGCATGCACCGTGAGAAATACGGCCTGGATCATTCTAAAGCATCGCTTATTGGTTATTTATTATCAATTTCTGTGCTGCGATTATGTGATCTAGCTGTTAAGCTGTAAATCATGTTGATTATCATGTTAAGGCTTCACGCCGATATTATTGAGACCCAAGAGGTCATTTTCTTGTTGTCATATGATTCATTTTACTGATAATCTTTACTCAATTCTTATCATGCATATTATATCATGTTCAGTCTCTATTGTTACTATTTGCCACATTTTATTATTGTCCGGGCTAGTATCATAATTTTTGGAGCCCGTGTGTAAGACTGGTGAGCTATGACTGAGTGAGGGCTAGAGCCTAATATTGAGTGAGAGTGTGGGATTGGACTGCATGCCTCAACAAGATAGATCATGCCATCGCTAGCATTGATATTGCACTTGGGCTCAGAGAAGCCCCTCCGGAGTCTTTACACCCCAGTGAGCGTAATAGATGATTATATTGAGAGATGGATCTTCCCTAAATATGGATCTTGTCCAAAGTACTATACTAGGAGATGGATCTTCTCCGTGAGGCTGGAACGGCCTGTGTCCTCGGTACTAGATGACTACGGTCAGTGATGTATATTCTGGGATGGATCTTCCCTGAGCCGAATGGTCATATACAATACCAAATGGTTGAACACTTGTGAGTGGAGGTTGTGGAACATTGATCATGCTAGTTGTGCATTGGTACATATATGAAATATCTGAGTTTTGAACTCTTTATTGATCAGTTGCATCTATTACTGCTGAGTTTTACTTGAACTGTAAGCATGTCTACATTTCTATTCTGTTAATTGCTAATTGCATGTTGAGGTTTGGTCCGTCACTACTTGTCAGTCTATAGGTTGGACTTGTTACTTACAGAGTTGGTGAAGTCACGTTACCCCCTGCACCTTGTGTGCAGATCCAGGTATATCTGGTCACGGTAGTGGTTGTTGATCTTCCTTGTGTGGACTTCCATCAGAGATTGCGAAGTAGCTGCTTGGCGATCGTAGTTCTGCCTTCTCGTTCCCAATCTTCCGCTAGCTTTACTTATTGGATGTTTTCAGACTATTCTAGATTTGTTTTTTAGACACTTGCATTAATTTGCTCATGACTAGTGACACCCGAGGTCGGGGTTGTGTTTCTTTCCGCTGTTTTGACACTTCTATCTTTATCATTGAATTTCTATTTAAAATTGATATTTTTTGAAGTTAATAATTTGGGTAAAAATGAGAAATAGGAAATAAGTGGCTGGCTTAGTTCCATGATAGGCGCCATCACGACCGGGTCGGATTTTGGGTCGTGACATCAACTATTTTCGATCCTATTTTTACCCTTTTAGGTTTAGGACTTGCACTTTATCCAAATTCCCATACTTTGAAATAGTTCAAGTTGAACTTCTTTACTTTATATTTTTTATATGGAATAGATTGTGATTTTCATGGGGCACTCTATTGAGTATTTCGTTAGTTGTAAGCAAAGCTTTCCTCCACAAGTTTTAGGGTAAACTAGAACTTATCAACAAGGCATTTATTATCTTCTTTACAATTTTATTCTTTCTTTCCCCAATTTCATTACATTGTGACATGTTGGGGACAGTTGTTTGATGAATAATGCCATAATCCAAATATATTTCTTCAAAAGGAGATACATAGTTTTCCACTGCTATCATTTTATACAGACAATCATACGAATTGTTGCTTGTGTCATGACACAACCATAATTAATAAGCGATGAAGTTTTTGATATTCAAACCGAGCAATATCTGACACAACAAGAATTAATAAGCGGTAAAGTTTTTTATCTTTAAACTGAGTAATAAAGCAGAAAATAAAACCACTAAGATTTTAATTTTCAAAACGAGTAAAAACTCAATTTGGCTTTAATCTCCGACAAATGAGTAGGAAGTCACAAAGACAATAATCTCAAAAAACAAGTAGAAAATCACACTTATGTTAATCTCGAAGCAGGAGTATAAAATCACAAAGATTTTAGTCTCCATAACGGGAGTAGTAAATCGTGAGGATTTTAGTCTCCAAAATAGGTGTAGAAAATCACAAGTGTTTTAATTTTATTTTCAAATTAAATAGCTTTCCATCGTAGCCATAACAAGTCAATAGTTTCATATATTATTCTTATCAAATAAATATTTGAATATTTTATTGATCCATAGAATCTTTTCATCTTCATGATCTGAAAATAATTTTCAGGCATCAATGTAAGCATAATTCATATTACAACCTTGAAAATAGTTTTTCATATAATTCTAAGCATGCCACCAAAGTTATATACCAAAAAAAATAAGTAATATAACCTTAGTTATTCATAATTAATATGTATTCAAGACACAGTATATATTTGAAATTATCACATAAGCACATATATCCAATATTTATAGAAAGTTAATTTTATAAATCACAACGGGTAGAAAACCATTAATATATCTACTGTTTGAAAGCTATTTATTGTCATTTATTGCTCTCTTTTATAATTTTCAAGTCATTATTGCTCAACTAGTCTCCCAAGTTGCCTTTTCTTCAATGCTTTTCATTAAATATTCATTGTAGAATATTACATCTATCATTGAACATTAATATTGACTATGATTAACCTTACTTTTCAACAAATTTTATTGTATAAAAGTAAGATCCATTTTAGGGGTCATACAAAAATTGGACCCATTTTTTTTAATTGTCGCAAATAGTTCTAATCTCTCCCAGCAATGGCGTGACATAGAAACAATTTGTCCAAATTGTGACGCTTTCTTTGATCATTAGAACCTTACCGGTGAACTCTTATTGTTGTTGCATGCTGAAATCTACGTGATCTACCATAGAAGAAGGAGCAGTGAACTTGATGCTACTCCTATGGAGTTACAGAATATGTGAATGAACGAGCTAATGGGAAAATTATCTGGAAATGATAACTGCTTCATCAATTAATTTACAGTACAATGTATATATACACACACGCGCGCGCAAAAAGCTAACTCTACTAATGCTTAACTAACTAATAAGCTGAATACGTTAATTTACAGCTGACAACTAACTGTATAACTGTTAACTAACATAACTAACTAACAGTAACAATACTAACTTCATAATACTCCCCTCAAGCTACAGGGTGTAAAATGATAATCACACCAAGCTCGCCTAAGAGGTGATTGTGTTGAGCTTGACTTAGTTCTTTGGTAAGCAGGTCAGCCAACTGATCCTTAGTGTTCACATAGATTGTCTGCACAATTCCATGTTTAATCTTGTCTCTGATGAAGTGGAAATTTATCTTGATATGCTTAGTACATTCATGAAAAATAAATTTAGCTGCAATCTGCATAGCCGACTTGTTGTCACTTATAATTGCAACAGGTGTCTTAAAATCCATTCCCAAGTCTTTTAACAGGCCTAGCATCCAAGTAACCTCTGCTACAGTTGAAGCCATGCTTCTATATTCAGCTTCTACCAAACTCATAGACACTGTCTGTTTTTTTTTTAATTTCCATGAGATTAAGAATTCACCAAATTTGATCACATAACCAGTGACGGATATTCTTGTGTTGGGACAGGCTGCCCAGTCTGAATCACACCAACAAGTTAACTCATTAGTAGGAGTTTCTGATCTCAACCAAATATCTTGGCCACGAGAGCCTTTCAGATAACTTACTACCCTCAGTGCAGCCTTCCGAAAAGATCTTTTTGGCTGGTGCATGAATTGACTTAGTGTTTGGATGACATAACTAATGCCTGGTCTGGTGGTAGTGACGTACATCAGTTTGCCAATCAGTATTTGGTACAAACCAATATCATGCATAACTTATAACCTTTAATTCCAGTTCTAGCATCAAACTACATTATAGTGAGCTTTAGGTTTGTTTCTAAAGAAGTTACAGCTAGATTGGCTTTACTAATCCCCATACTGGATATGAGTTCTAAGACATACTTTCTTTGATTTAGGATCACTTCTTTCTTGGACCTTAGTAGTTCAATCCCTAAGAAATACATAAGCTCACCAGTTATAAGTAGATCATCAACATATACCAGGATAATCACCAAACCTGCACCCTTTCTCAAATTGAACAAGGAGTAGTCATGGTTATTCTGCACAAAACCTCCATTTATTAAAGTAAAAGATAGTTTGATATTCCATTGTCTTGAAGCTTATTTAAGCCCATATAAGGACTTGAGTAACTTGCATAAATTTTGCTCCCCCTGTATTTTGAAGCCTTCAGGCATATCCATATACACTTCTTCACATAGATTACCCTGTAAAAAACGCATTTTAAACATCCATTTGATATAGATTCCAATCCATGGAAACTGCCAAGGCTATTACTAATCTGACTGTGACCATTTTCACTATATTTGAAAATGTATCATGGTAGACTTGAACCTTTCAACCTTACTATTAGCTTTATACTTAATTTTATACACCCACTTGGACCCTACAGTATGTTTACCATGTGGTAAGTCAACTACTTCCCATGTTCAATTGCCTTCTAGTGCTTTAACCTCTTATTTCATAGCTTCTACCCATCTTGTATCCTTTACAGTCTACCTGAAGTTCTGAGGTTCTACTAGACTAGAAAATGTTTCTCGGTAGGAATGATATATAGTAGTAGTTATTCATAGGACAATCAATTGTCTATAGGATATTTGCTACTTGACTTTCCATGTGCTATGTAGTCCTTCATCCAGATGTTTTCTCTAGACTCTCTGGTTGACTTTTTGATAGGAGCTTGAGGTCCTTCTGCTTGCACGCTCTCAGATGATGAATCAATTATGGTTGTCATAGGATTTGTTGTTGGAGTTACTGATTAAGACATTACACTCCCTTCTTCTGTGGCTATTTCCTGTGCACCTGCATTCTGATCTTGTTCCTCATTGGTATGAGTAACCTCTAAGGTAGAAACATAATAATTAGGTTGTTCCAAGAAACTATGATCCTCTAAATCAGGTTCAACAACATCTTGAGCAAAGGGAAACTCTAATTCCTTGAAGACACAATCTCTACTAACAAAGAATTATTTTGTAGCTAGTTCCATCAAAATGTATCCCTTTTGTCTCTCAGAATATCCCATGAGCACAGCTGCCTTTGCTCTTTCTGCAAATTTATCCCCTTTGGAATGACTGTTGCATAGCATAGACATCTTATAACTCTTAGATGTGTTGGTGATGGTGGTTTGTTATGCATTACTTCATATGGATTCTTTCCTTCAAGTGCTGCTGAAGGAAGCCTTTTTATCAAGTATACAGCAGCTGTAACACACATGCCCCAGTACTTAATAGGCAATTTTGACTGAAACCTTATGGCACTTGGCACATCCAGAATATGTCTCTATTTTCTCTCCACAACATCATTATGTTGTGGAGTGTGAACATAACTACTCTGATGCAGAATTTTAAACTTTACAGTAGATCCTTGCACTGAGAGTTAAAAAACTATGTGTCATTGTCTGATATTAGGAGTTTTACCATCTTCCCAAACTGGTTTTTTACCATCAACAAAAAATTCCTAATAGCAACTATAGTTTCAAACTTATGTTGTAGTAGATAAATCCAGACATCTACTTAAATGGTCAACAATAGTTAGAAAATAGTCCTTCTTGTCAAAAGTAGGAATTTTATAAGGTCCCCAAAGATCCATATGAACAAGAGAGAAAAGAGCTTCAGCTCTGGATGTACTATCAAGAAACATTAGTCTAGTTTGTTTGGCTAATAGACAGACTGGACAATTATTCAATGACTCACTATGCACATTCTTGCTCAGCAAGGTGATATTATTCATGGCTGGAATCCAAGTTTTTGATGCCACAGCTTGCAATCTTCCTTTACTGCTGCAATAAATATTATTCCCTGCTGTGCCATTGACTCCTTTGAATATGTACAAGTCCCCTGTCTCCTTATCAATCCCCTCCACCCTACCGCTGTAAAAGTCCTGAAACAACACAAAGTTAGGATAAAAGTTCACTTAGCAGCAGAGTTCCTTGGTTAGTTTGGAAACTGAGAGGAGGTTAAACTTGAGTTCTAGAACATAAAGGACACCATGTATTGCTTCATCGCCAAATATAGCAAATCTACAATCCACTCATCTAAATAATCCTTAGATAAGAAGTTACTCGTTATACCTGCCATGTTGACTTGACAATCAGAAGCTGTATCTTTGTTTAACTGCTCAAGGATCAGTTCGTATTGTTCCTTAGTGAAGTATGGTGCCTTCCTAGTTATTCCTCCTAGTAATCACTAGCTGATAAGGATCCTTGAGAATGAGCATCAGTGTTTCCCAAGCACATTGTTGGATGCAGTGAAATGTTGGTGAGACCCACGCCCAAAGCCAAACTGGACCCTATTGCCACAAACACATTAACCTCCAATGTTGTTACAAGACTTCCTCCTTGCCTTGAATTCTTCAGGATACCCAACAATCTTATAGTAGTTCTCCTTAGAGTGACCTTTTAGACCACAATGTTCACATTGCATAAAGGGCTTCTTGCCTTTGTACCCTTGGCTTTTTCCTAACTGCATCGCCATTGATCATTGAACCTAGCCCAAGGGAATGTTGAGATACATCTTCTATCACCATGTCATAAGGTTGGCTCAAGGAGGGCTCATTAGTATTCAAGAAGATTTATCGTCTAGCTTGATCATATAAATAATTCAAACTGCTGAGAAATTGCAGAAGTCTTTGCTGTTGAAGATGCTCTTTGTACTGTCTCGAGTTTAAGGTTGGTAACAATGCATCATATTCATTCCATAAACTCTTAAGCTTAGTAAAGTAACTTGAGACTGAATCAGTTCCATGTGAAAAATTGGCAATGGCTCTATGTAATTAAACGATAAGCATTCGATTAACATTATCAAACCTTTCCCTCAGATCTTCCCAAACGCGGTGTGCATTCGAAGCATATGCAATTCCACCTAAAATTTCACTGGAAAATGTATTCATGAGCCATGATAAGACAATGGCATTGAAAGTTTCCCACTGCTCATTCAATTCAGCTGTGAATGACTCCTTTGTACAAGTGCCAGTCACAAACCCTAGCTTCCTCTTTCCTAGAAGGGCAATTTTCATCGTCCTCCTCCATAAACTGTAAATTTTTTATCCTGTAAGCTTCACAGGGATCGGAACAACACCAGGAGTATCTGATGGCCCAAGGTACAGAGGATGAGTATAAGGATTGCAGTTTCTGCCATTAATGAGCAGAAAAATAAAATCGAGCTAATTGAGAAGAAGAAACAGATCACCTAGATAGAGATAGACAACCTTAGTGATTGACGAGCATTTGTGGCTTTGATACCATGCTGAAATCTATGTGATCGGCCATCGAAGGAGTAGTGAACTTGACGCTACTCCTATGTAGATTATCTGGAAATGATAAATCATTCATCAATTCATTTATAGTACAAGATATATATATATATATATATATAAGCTAAATCCACTAAAGTGTCACGACCCCAACCCCGGTCGTGATGGCGCCCAACACACTGCTAGGTAAGCCTGACCAATTAACAACCTTAACCCAATTCTCATACAGTTCATTATCGACTAACACAGATAAGTTACCAAGTTATAATACTACAAGTCTGAAATAAGAGTTAAACATGCAGAATTTCAATTAATAATACTAGTACCTAGCCCCAAAGATCTGGTGTCACAAGCCTGAGCCTCTAATACAGGTTTATCAACCTAATTCATAGGAATCTAGGGACTATGAAATAAAACAAAGGATAGAAGGGAGAGATCAGGGCTGCGCATGCCATTACAGCTACCTCGATGCTCCCAGAAATGTGCTGCTCAACAAAAAATCCTCACTCAACCTCAGATGCACCTGGATCTGCATGCAAAGTGCAGGAAGTAATGTGAGTACTCTGACCCAGTGAGTAATAAGCAAAAATAATGACTGAGAATTAGAAATCATAGAAAACACAAAGTAATCTATAATGCGACAGTTAAAAACAGTGGAATGAAATCAATAAAGTAATGAAATCGAAATGTAGAAATGCTACAACAAATAAGAAATTAAGTGACAGATATATAAATAAAAAAATCAACACATAGTATGGTACCCTCTAGTACCCGTTGCAGCTTGCAGCCCGATCCTTTTATTTATCGTCGACGGCGCTCACTAGGGATGTGCAGACTCCGAGAGGCGCCCCTTACGGCCCAAGCGCAATAACAAGCCATCTTGTGGCATTAACTAGGCCATCGGCCTCATATCAACATTAATATAATACTGCTACGACGTACAGCCCGATCCCCCTACTAAGTCCAGAAATCACATAAGCCCCTTGGGCCATAATAAAATAGTAGTTCTCAGCCCAAAACATCATTAGAAATATCATTTAAGTTTCAAATATGAATAAAAGTGGCTGACTTTGTAAAATAGTATTAAACAATAGGACCGAGTTCAAGTAATATGTCGAAATAGCGAGAAAACAGTGATAGCAATCCCCGAAGGGTTCAAATAGTTGGCACGAAGCCCAATTATGACAATTAGTCCAAATAATAATGATATCAAATAAGCTTCAATCAATTACGCGTTAAAAATATCACTCGGGACGGACCAAGTCCCAGTCCTCAAAGTAAACCACCCCGCGGTCATCATCAAGCGCGTGTCTCACCTCAATATAGCACTATGATGTGCAAATCTGGGGTTTCAAACCCTCAGGACATCATTTACATTGATTACTCACATCAAGCTGGCCAAAACTGTAGCTCGCTATGCCCTTGCCTTTCAATCGGCCTCCTCACGCATCGAATCTGACCAAAATCACAACGAATATGTTACAATAGGCTAAGGGAACAAAACTCAAGCGAAAACAATCGAAAAACATCAAAAATCCCAAATTTGCCAAAACCCGAGCCCTGGGCCCAATTCACAGAACTCAGAAATTTTCATATTAACGGGTTCCTTATCTCTCCACGAGCCTATACATATCAAGAACTCTAAATTCTGAGCTCAAGTGTCCATTCAAATCCCAATTTAAAATCTCAAAATCCCAATCCCTAGTTCTTCCCTTTTTAGCTAAGTTCCAATGAATTTCAATGTTAATTTCACAAATTAATAATGTTTTTAGTTCATAAAACTCACCTCAAATCAATCCTCATCGAATCCCTCTTCAATTTCTCCCAAATAGTTCTCAAAATGCTCAACAATGGTGGAAAAATAACTTAGGTTCGCAGATGAATTGCTTAAAAAACCCTTCTGCCCAGCTGCTGATTTCCTCTATGCGAACGCGAGGGCCTTCTCGCGTTTGCGATGCACAAAAATTTCCTTGATCAAAATAACCCTTCGCGAACGCGGTCCTCTACCCGCGAGCGTGAAGCTTCTAGAGACACCACTACGCGAACGCGAACCCCTTGGTCACGAACGCGATGAACAAAACAAACGGGACCCTAGCTTCCTCCTACGGGAACGCGAAAATCTCCTCGCGAATGTGAAGCTCAGAAATCTCACCCTCCACGAACACGAGACCCAAATGCGAATGCGAAGCACAAAACTCAGGGACCCCAACTTCTTTCTTCGCGAACTCGCCCACAAGCTCGCGAACGGGAAGGCCAAAATAGGCTTGCTCCTGCTGCAGCATTTTCTGCAAATTCTCGAAGTCCAAAACTTCCCGTTAGCCATCCGAAATCAACCCGAGGCCCCATGGACCTCAACCAAGAGCACCAACACCTTCTAAAATATCATCCAAACTTGATCCAATCACCAAAACACCTCAACCAATACCAAAACCATCAAATTACATCGAACTCAAGCCTAAGTTCTTCTAAAACTTCCGAAGCACGCATTCGATCAAAAACCCAACCAAATCACCTCCGAATAACCTGAAATTTTACACACACATCCCAAATCACCTAATGAAGCTACTGAAACTCTCGGAATTCCATTCCGACCCTCGGATCAAAATCTCACCTACCAACCGGAATTCACCAAAATACTAACTTTGCCAATCCAAGCCTAATTCTACACCGGACCTCTAAAACCACTTCCGATCACATTCCTAAGTCACAAATAATCCCCTGAAGCTAACCGAACCATAGAAAATCATATTTGTGCCCTCTAACACATAAATTAACATCCGGTTGACTTTTCCCAATCTAAGCCTTCCTTAAAGAGACTAAGAGTTTTATTTCCTACCAAAACCTCTCCAAACCAACTCGATCACACAAGACAGTGATAGTGAAGCATAAAGAAGCACAAAATGGGGAAAATGGAGCGGTAACTTATGAGACGATGGGTCGGTTCATCACATCCTCCCCAACTTAAACAAACACTCATCCTCGAGCGAGTTAAGAAATATTCCTGAAGCCTCAAACAGGTGAGGATATCTATTCCGCATCTCCCGCTCTGTCTCCCAGGTAGCCTCCTCCACGGGCCCGCCTCTCCACTGCACCTTCACTGAAGCTATATCCTTCGACCTCAACTTTCAAACCTGACGACCCAAAATGGCCACTACCTCCATATCAAAGGTCATATCATCATCCAACTGAACCGTGCCAAAGTCCAAAACATGAGACGGGTCCCCAACATACTTTCGGAGCATAGAAACATGGAATATCATATGCACACTCGACAAGCTGGGTGGCAAAGCAAGCACATACGCCACCTCTCCAATCCTCCTAAGTACCTCAAAAGGCCCAATGAACCGCAGACTCAACTTCCCTTTCTTTCCAAATCTCATAACACCCTTCATGGGCGAAACCTTCAGCAAGACCTTCTCACCAACCATATACGATACATCTCAAACCTTTCGGTCCGTATAATTCTTCTGGCGCGACTGTGTTGTATGAAGTATCTCCTGAATGCTGGGCTCGAACCAACTAACTGGAGATCTACATCGTCACCTATACAAGGTCTCATACGGTGCCATCTGAATGCTGGACTGATAGTTATTGTTGTAGGCAAACTCTGTAAGTGGAAAAAAACTCATCCCATGAACCTCAAAAATCAATGACACAAGCACACAACATGTCCTCCAATATCTGAATGGTACACTTGGACTGTCCGTACATCCGAGGATGAAACGTTGTGCTCAACTCCACCTGAGTACCCAACTCTCTCTGCACGGCTCTCTAAAACTGCAAAGTAAACTGAGTACCCCTATTTGAGATGATAGAAACCAGAACACCATGCAACCGAACAATCTCCGAGATATAAATCCCTGCTAGCCGCTCTGAAGAATAGGTAGTACACACAGGAATGAAGTGCGCGGACTTGGTCAGGCGATCAAGAATCACCCAAATAGCATCAAATTTCTTCAAAGTCCATTGAAGTCCAATAACAAAGTCCATAGTAATCCTCTCCCACTTCCACTGGAGAATATCCATCTGTTGAAGCAAGCCACCAGGTCTCTGATGCTCATATTTCACCTGCTGACAATTGAGACACCGAGCCACACTTCCCACGATATCTTTCTTCATTCTTCTCCACCAGTAGTGCTGCCTCAAATCCTGATACATCTTCGCGGCACCTAGATGAATAGAATACCGTGAGCTATGGGCCTCTTCCAGAATCAACTCTCTAAGCCCATCCACATTCGGCACATAGATCCGGCCATGCATCCTCAACACACCATCATCACCAATGATCACATCTCTGGCATCGCCATGCTGAACTCTGTCCTTAAGGACATGTAAATACAGATCATCATACTGGCGCTCTCTGATGCGATCATCTAAGGAAGACCAAGAAACCATACAAGCTAACACCCGGCTAGGCTCCAAAATATCTAATCTCACAAGCCAATTGGCCAAGTCCTGAACATCATCTACAAATGGCCTCTCCTTAACTGGAATGTATGCCAAGATCCCCATACTCACTACCTTTTGGCTCAAAGCATCGGCCACTACATTGGCCTTTCCTGGATGGTACAGAATAGCAATATCATAATCCTTAAGCAACTCTAGCCACCTCCGCTACCTCAAATCAAGGTCCTTTTGCTTGAACAAATGCTGAAGACTGCGATGATCAGTGAATACCTCACAAGATATGCCATACAAGTAGTGCCTCAAAATCTTCAATGCATGAACTATAGCAGCCAACTCCGAATCATGAACAGGGTAGTTCTTCTCATGGGGCTTCAACTGACGAGAAACATAAGCAATAACTCTACCCTATTGCATCAATACAGAGCCAATCCTAGCTCGCGAAGCATCACAATATACTGTATATGAACTCGAATCTGATGGCAAAACCATTACTGGAGTTGTGGTCAGAGCTGTCTTGAGCTTCTGAAAGCTCTCCTCGCACTCGTCCAACCATACAAACAGAGCACCCTTCTGAGTTAACTTGGTCAAGGGCGATGCAATAGAGGAAAAACTCTAAACAAACCGACGATAGTAACCCACAAAACTAAGGAAGCTAGGAATATCAGTGGCTGAGGACGGTCTAGGACAACTCTGAACCACCTCTATCTTCTTTGGATCAACCTGAATACCCTCGCTGGACACCACGTGTCCCAAGAAAGACACTGAACCAAGCCAAAACTCACACTTGGAGAACTTTGCATAAAGCCTCTCCTTGCTCAATCTCTGCAATACCACACTCAAATGCTCCGCGTGCTCCTCCTGACTACGCGAGTATACCAGAATATCATCAATGAACATGATAACAAACGAATCTAGATAAGGCTGAAATATACTGTTTATCAGATGCATGAACGCTGCTGGGGCATTGGTCAGCCCGTAAGACATGATAAGAAACTCATAGTGACCATATCTAGTTCTAAAAGCAGTCTTAGGAATATATGAATCCCTGATCTTCAGCTGGTGATAGCCCGAACGGAGATCAATCTTAGAGAACACCCTCGCTCCCTGAAGCTGGTCGAATAAATCATCAATACGAGGCAAGGATACTTGTTCTTCACTATTACTTTGTTCAGTTGCCTATAGTCAGTACACATACTCATTGTGCCATATTTCTTCTTTACAAACAGAACTGGCACATCCCACGGTGACACACTCGGCCGAATGAACCCCTTATCTAGGATTTCCTGAAGCTGCTCCTTCAATTCTTTCAACTCCATTAGTGTCATACGATATGGCGGAATAGAGATGGGCTGAGTGCCCGGCACCAGGTCAATACCAAAATCAATATCCCTGTCCGATGGCATACCCGGCAGGTCTGCAGGAAATACATCGAGAAAATCTCTCACAACTGGAATAGAATCAATGCTAGGAGTCTCAGCTCCAACATCCCTCACAAAGGCTAAATATGATAGACAACCCTTCCCAACCATACAATGGGCCGTCAAGAAAGATATCACACTACTCGGAACATAATCAGTCACACCATGCCACTCGATCTGCGGTACACCCAGCATAGCCAAAGTGACTGTCTTAGCATGACAGTCTAGAATAGCAAGACACGGGGATAACCAATCCATGCCCAAAAAAGTCCACCATGCTCAATAGTAATAGAGAAACTCGGGTCTCTAGCCCCTCAATAATCACAACACATAACCGGTACACACGATCCACAACTGTATCGCCCACCGGGGTAGACACATGAACATGTAAGGAAATAGACTCACGGGACATACCCAAATAATGAGCAAAATATGAAGACACATTCGAGTAGGTGGAACCGGGATCAAATAATACAGAGGCATCTCTGTGGCAGACTTAAACAATACCTGTAATGACAGCGTCTAAAGCAATGGCATCTGCCCTGCCTGGTATAGCATAAAAATGAGCCTGGCCACTACCTCATCAACCTCCACTCCTAGGGCGACCCCTGGCTGCCTAACCTCTACCCCTGGCTGGCTGGGTGGGTGATGAAGTAACTGGTGTAGAAGTTGAGGGATGATCCCTCTGCTGATACTGACCACCATGATGTCGAGGACATCGCCTCCTCCTTTGCCCAAACTCTCCACACTCATAACAACTACCCTGTGCTAAAGATGGGGACTGAAGGGAACCCCCCACACCGGAGTGACTAGCAGATGCACTCGGCATAGAAGAACCCTGAGCTGATGGGGCATGAGATGAACTCTGAGCTGGGAGGGCACTGAGTGAAGACTAGCCCTACTGAGACCTATGATGACCACGGCCTGAAGATACCCAACGATACTCTGCACGAGCTGACTGAGCAAGCCTGAAAGAACGACCTCTACCATGCTAGAAATGGCCCCTAGACAGAGCATCACTAAAACTGCCCGATCCTCGAGGACTCTTAGCCTCCCTCTCCTATTGCTCTTTACGGTTAGCCATCTTAATCTCACGAGCGATATCAACCACCTCCTCAAAAATAGCACCAAATACTCTCTCTCTAGTCATCAAAATATGGAGATGGTATTTAAGGCCATCCACAAATCTCCTGATCCTCTCACGATCTGTCGGGATCATCCAAACAGCATGACAGGCCAACTGTGAAAACCTCATCTCATACTGGGTCACGGTTATATCCCTCTGCTTCAACCACTCAAACTGTCTATGCAGCTCCTCTCTGCAGGACTGCGGTACATACTTCTCCAAGAAGAGAGCGGAGAACTACTGCCAAGAAAGGGGTGCTGCACCGATAGGCCTACGCCTCTCAAAATCTTCCCACCAAGTAAAAGCAGCCCCCAAGAACTGGAAGGTGGTAAATGCCACACCACTCGACTCAAGAATCCCTGTTGTACGGAGCATACACTGACACTTGTCAAGAAAACCCTGGGCATCCTCGCCCTCAGCACCACTGAATGTCGGAGGCTGGATCTTACCAAACCTCTCAAGACGACGGTACTCATCATCTGACATAGCTGGAACTACAAAGTCTTAAACTGGTACAATCGGCGGAGCTGGAGGTACTCCCAGCGTCTGAAATCCCTGCACTACTTGCTCAGGTATGCGAGCAGCGGGAGTCTGATGGCCTACCCCGGCCTGTGAGGTAGCTGCTGCTGTGGTGGCTGAAAATGCCTGAGTCAGGCCAGTGCAAACTAATAAGATCTGTGCCAAGGCCTCCTGAAGACCCAAAATTACGATGGGCACAGCTGGTGCCTGAACAAGTGCCTCTGGAGTATCCATAGCTGGAGCCTAATCTTGAGCTGGGGCAACTCGTTGATCAACAGGTGCTGCCTGGTTGCTCTACCTCTGCCACGACCATGAACGCATCCACGGCGTCTGGTGGCCTTAGTAGGTGGTACTGGGGGTCGTCTGCCTCATTTGGTAGCGCGAGTCCTCACCATCTGTGAGAGAATAGAATGGAGAGAAGTTTAGTACTCAAATCAACAAGTTTGCACGACAAAAATTTCCAGAAGATGAAGTTTTTCCTAAAGGTTCTACAGCCTCTCGAGGATAAATACAGACGTCTCCGTACCGATCCGCGAGAATCTACTAAACCGGCTTATGACTTGCGAGATCAAGTAACCTAGGCTCTGATACGAACTTGTCATGATCCCAACCCTGGTGGTGATGGCGCCCAACACACTGCTAGGAAAGCCTGACCAATTAACAACCTTAACCCAATTCTCATACAATTCATTATCGACTAACACAGATAAATTACCAATTTATAATACTAGAATTCTGAAATAAGAGTTAAACATGTGGAATTTCAATTAATAATACTACTACCTAGCCCCAAAGATCGGGTGCCACAAGTCTGGGCTTCTAATACAGGTTTATCAACCTAATTCATAGCAATCAAGGAATTACGAAATAAAACAAAGGATAGAAGGGAGAGATCAGGACTGCGGATGCCATTGCAGCTACCTCGATGCTCCCGAATATGCGCTGCTCAACAAAAAAATCCTCACTCAGCCTCAGATGCACCTAGATTTGCACGCAAGATGCAGGGAGTATGTGACGACCCGGCCTGTCATCACATGAGTTACCGCCCCGTTTCCCCCATATTATGTTGTTCTAAGTTCCAATATCTGTATTTGAGTTGATCATATAGAATTGAATTGGTTTTGGTTGGAAATGAGGCACTTAGTCTCTTAGAAGGAAGCTTGTTTTGGAAAAGTCAACCGAAAGTTGACTATATAGTAAGAAGGCTCGGATGTGAATTCTGGTGATTTGGTAGCTTCGGGGGATAATTTGTGACTTAGGAGTTCGATCGAAATTGAATTTGGAGGTCTGATATAGAATTAGGCTTGAATTGGCGAAATTTGAATTTTAGCGAATTCTGGTTGATAGATGGGAATTTGATCTGAGGGTCGGAATAGAATTTCGGGACTTGCAGTAGCTTCGTCAGGTGATTTTGGATATGTCTGCAAATTTTTAGGTCATTCCGACATCGTTTGGTCGGGTTTTTGATCGAATGTGCAATTCGGAAGTTTTTAAGAAACTTATGCTTTGATTTGGTGAAATTTGATGATTTTGATGTCAACGAAAGTGTTTTGATGGTTTGAGCAAGTTTGAATAAGGGAATAGATCATGTTTGTGCTTTTGGTTTAGGTCCCGGGGGCCTCGGGGTAAATTCGGGTGGTTGAACGAGAGAATTTGAAGTTGGAAGTTTTGCTGGTTTTGTTACAGTGGGTGTTTCCGCATCTGCAGAAGGGAGACCGCAGATGCGGCTTCGCGGAAGCGGAAGAAGCTCTGTAGGTGCGAAAAGGTGTGTGTTCAGCAGTGTCCGCATAAGCGGAAATCTTGACCATAGGAGCGGTATCGCGGGTGCGAGTTTTGGACCATAGAAGCGGTGATTCCCCTTAAGTGAAAGCTCACAGAAGCGGAAGAACACCGCAAGAGCGGTGACCGCAGAAGCGGTTGTGTGACCGCAGAAGTGAAAAATCATTGTGGCAGAAGGGTTTATATCATTAATTCATCCGCGAGCTTATGTCATTTTTCCTCCATTGTGGAACAATTTTGAGAGCCTGGGGGCGATTTTGAAGAAGGATTCAAGGGAGAATGATTAGAGGTAAGTTCCTTGGCCTAATTATTCAAGTTTATGTAGAATTAACATGGAAATTGGTGGAAATTCATTGAAAAGGGGTAAAGCTAGGGCTTGAGTTTTAATATTTCAAATTGGAATTTGATAGGTCATTTGAGCTCGGATTTGGGAGTTCTTGGTATGTATGGACTCGTGGCAGGACGAGGAATCCGGTAATGTAAGTTTTATAATTTTTCGAGAAGCGGGCCTTGGGCTCGAATTTTGCTAGTTTCGAGATTTTTGCTATATTTCGATTGTTTTCGATTGGGTATTGTTCCCTTGACATATTGTGATGTATTCGCTCTGGTTTTGGTTAGATTCGACGCGCATGGAGGCCGATTTGAGGGGCAAGGCATCGCGAGCAAGTGAATTCACCGGTTCGAGGTGAGTAATGATTGTAAATGGTATCCTGAGGGTTTGGAACCCCGGATTTGCGCCCATAGTGCTATATTGAAGTGACTTGCACGCCGGATGGAGAGCGTGGGGTAGAGCACCGTTGGGGATTGTTACATGGTCCGTCCCGATTGTTGATTTTGCCGCATATTTCACTATGACTTGTTGTTTTTCATTATGATTTGGGCTTATTGCCATACTTGGGGCTTATTGCCGACTGTTTGAGCTCCTTGTGAGCTATCATCACTATTTTCCTCACTATTTGAAATATTATTTGAACTCAGTCCATTTGAATTACACTGTTTCATGAACTCAGTTATATTTTTACTCAACCTTGAGTTTTTAACTGGTATTTGAACTACTATTTGAGCTGAGCATTTTTTATTTTACTGATGCCTGAGGGGCTTATGATTATTTTTTGACTGAATGAGGCCGAGGGCCATGTGTGAGGATATGTTGAGTGATGTGAAGAGGTTTTCAGGCCTCGAGTGATTGGTGAGGAGGCTTTCAGGCCTCAACTGATTGGTGAGGAGGCTTTCAGGCCTCGCATTGATATTGTTCAGGCTTTCAGGCCTCGATTGTATTATGAGCAGGCTTTCAGGCCTCGCATTGATATTGTTCAGGCTTTCAGGCCTTATTGATAGCGCTTGGGCTGTAGGAGCCCCTCCGGAGTCTGCACACCCACAGTGAGCGCGGGTACCCATATGAGTGATATTGAGCCCGAGGGGCTGATGCTGTACTTAGTGACTGATACTGAGCCCGAGGGGCTGATACTATTCTGAGCATTTGATATTGAGCCCGAGGGGCTGGTAGTGATTTGAGCTGTGCCCGAGGGGCAAACTTTTATGTGCTCATCTTGCATACTTATTTGCATTTTCAGCTGATATACTATGTTATTTGTGCCCGAGGGGCGGAAATTCTGTACCAATCAGCACTAACTATTTTGAAACAGTTTTCGTAATTATTGAAAAGACCATTTTCAAAAGATATTTGAACTGAGCCGAAACATTTCTAAAGAGTTCTCTGATTTCACTGTTTTCTCGGAAATTGTATCCTGCTTCTTTATAGCCTATTGGTTGCTTTACGTGATTTCTTGCTGCTCAGTTATTATTTACTTTTATTGCTCACTGAGTTAGAGTACTCACTTTACTTCCTGCACCTCACATGCAGATGCAAGTATTATTCACCCGGTAGCGAATTTTGGTAGCGGGTTCAAGGTATTGTTATTGTAGCTGAGCAGAGTGACCGCCAGTGTTCACGGCACTGGGTTACTTTCTTTGGTTCTAAACTTCATTCTGTATATTGTTGGCCATGTACTGGTATTTAGACTTCTCTAGATGCTCATGACTTATGACACCCCGGTCAGGCTGTGTGGGTTGTATAAATTATTAACAAATGTCATTTAGGCGTATTTTGCTATTCATGATGTTAATTATTTTAATAAGAGGTTAATTGGGTTACTTGGCTGGCCTTGTCTTCACGAGAGGCGTCATCACGACCAGATTGGGAATTGGGTCGTGACAAGTTGGTATCAGAGCCTAGGTTACTAGGTCTCACGAGTCATGAGCAGGTTTAGTAGAGTCTCGCGGATCGGTACGGAGACGTCTGTATTTATCCTCGAGAGGCTGCAGAACCTTTAGGAAAAACATCACTTTCTTGGAATTCTTATCGTGCGTACTTGATTCAGCTTGAGATATAACTCTTTAAATTTCCTTCCACACGTCTGTATGCGCATGTGAGCGCTCAGTATTGTAAGTGCCTTAATGGCTTGTGATTCCCCGATCGAGGGGCGAGATGTGATCCCGTGAGTTCGATGTTGGGCCAGTCTGGAGGATTTGAGGCCGGATCTTGCCTATGGCTTGAGCACTGAGGTGCTGATCGTGTGAGCAAGTGTTTTGAACTTATATGTTCGGTATTGTTGCTATTAGCCGGAATAACGGTTTGGTATTTATGTGATTAGTATGTTGGTATTGCGAGATGTATCTATACTACTTGGTAGTGACGAAGAAGTCTACAGGATAATAGATGAACTGTTAAGTGATTCTTTTCCTACTGTGATCTGTTGTGTAGCCCCGAGTTATGGGCGCGTGAAGAATACTTTCGTGTCTCCTAGATGGGGAGTGAAGTACACTACGTGTGGCGATATGACTTCAGAATCAGGAAGACTTAATGGATGTGTTATATGTATGATGGTGGAAGGTGTGCTGAAATACTAAATTGAGGCGAAGCATGTGGGGTATCTCCTGCGGAGTGTTCTTAAGGGGTACAATTTTTATGTATATTGTTAGAAGATCTCATGTGTAATTGAAAGGTACGTGTTGTAATTTTAAAATTTCGGTCTCTTCAGAGAGTGGACTCAGCTGATGTTGGGATAAATGCGAGGTTTGTAGAGGATTTCGGCATCCGACGATCTGTGTTTTCATAAACTAGTAAATGATTTGAATTAATCTCACTATAATATTGTGTCATCATTAGATTAAAAGTATTATGGGTTATTAATGTATCATGATAGATGGGTTCGAGCCAAGTTAGGGAGGTGGCTATTGATTAGCTGATTGCACGGTTCTGTGCTATGTTATTTCCGTTTTGAGGTATGCTGGCGGATCAGTTCTAGTTGCAGAAATTGAGCCGAGGATGGCATGCATGAAGAAAATTTTGATAAAGGTTATATAATGCTTCGTAGATGTGTGCAAATAATAGGAAGTCTTGAGTTGTTATTGGTAAAGAGTGCTCAGTGTATAGAGAAGGAAGATGCCTGTTTAATTGAGATGAGGTCGTATCCTGCGGTGTCAGAATGACAATGAGGCATAGGTGGTTTCGTTGGCTGAGCAGGCTAAATGCAAGTTGAATAGAGTGAATGACTCTCAAGAATGGTTTTAATGTGTTCAAGATTTTTACAAGTAGTAATCCGGTGTCTTAAGGTTGTGTATGTAGGTAGAGACTGAGTTTCATTAGAAAAGGTCAAGACCTGTGGCATTTTTATGTTGATTACGGGATCCTATGTATCGGTATCGGGAAGTCATGGTAACAAATTCAGATTTGCAGAAATTTCTTCAAAGTAAAGTATTCTGGAATGTGGTATTTCTGGGAACATTTGAGAGAGTATTCAATGGACTATGGGTCTTAGGCAGTGTGGTCTTGTGTTCGAGTCTCGTGTGGTAAGCCTAGATTGAGGCATTGTGATGCTACATCGAGGGAGAAATATCAAGTTGATGATGAATAAAAAGAGAAGTTAGATAGATGGAATAGCTTGATAGCAGATCGAATCGGTATGGTAAGAAAATGATTAACTCTTGTATGTGCGCGTGGTAATGAGCTTTTACAGGAATTTTGCAGCAATGCTCTTGGGTTTTTACGGCTTGCTCAGCTTGGTTTAGACAGAAGGATTCAGTCCTGGCAGTTTAGCTTGTACAAATGTAGTTGGCAGAGATGCTCTTGTTGGGTTTTACCATGGTTTGAAGATGAGTATATTTTCTATGGGTATGTGAAGCATGGAATATGTAATGATTTTTCCTCCAAATGGGATCAGTGGAAGTTCTGGGCTAGATGAATTACAATTCAGTTATGAAAAGAAGTTCACAAATTCTCAGGCAACCGGTAGCCTCAGGTAATCAAGGAAATAGTACTGCTAATCGGAAGTGATTTGACGAGGGTATATGTTTCATAAAAAGGGCAATGTGACTAAGCTGATGGTACTTCGGTAGTATTGCGGCACTTTCTTGCTAGATCGACTGCTGATATTTGGGTGTGTTTGATGGCACAGGAGAATTTTAGAATATCTTCGAAGAACGATTGGGTACTCGAGGTGCATCGGATTATGTTCTAGCAGAATGGTTGTGTTCCAAAGACCAGCGGACGGCTGGCAAGGATTGCTTTTATTAACAGGATCTTTGTGATGGATGTCAGTATAGAGGTTACTACCATGGATTCAGTTCCGGTATTGAGAGACTTTTCGGATGCGTTCCTTGTGGCCGGGCATTCCGTCGGGCGAGACTGTGGATTTCGGTATTTATTTGGTGCTGGACACTGTATCGTACGGCTCCGGCAGGAGTTATAATAGTGGAAGGAGCAGCTTCAGGCTTCTTGGTATTAAGCTCGTTAGCAGGACGATGTGGCTACATATTTAGATTGAGATGGCTTGGTTGGCCCCGATATGTATTGATGAGGGACAGGTTGAATCTATCGTTATTGAGCCTGCTAGTGATCTGGGGAGATCTATGAGATGCTTTTCTGTGCTGTGAGGCGTCATGATTTTCGGATTGTGTTTGAGTTTTGTGGCTTACAACGCTATATGTAGATATTATTATGCACTCAGTATGCTAACGACCGATACTCTGTATTTATTTATGAAGAGCAAATTTGGCTCGATGTGCATCTCCCTATGTGAGATATTTGTGTGGATCGGGTGGCACACCGCCACGGGTAAGTTATCAGAATCGGATTGCACACCGCAACAGTGTGATGTTGAGAACAGTTTTCCATATGTTACTTGGTATGTCTTGCTTCCTGGTTTCCAAAGAAAGTCCGTATTGGGTGTTGCTCAGCGAATGACGCATCGGTTGTGTCCTTTCAGGATTGAATGGTGTATATTACTTGCTTCACCATGGGTGTGATGAATTGTTTGGTTTCAGACATCAATCTATGCATGGTTGTCTATTTTGAGCATTGCAACTTTAGGTGCTTCATGTGTAACAGTGTTTGGATAAGATCACGCATTGTAGCGAGACTACGTAGAGATTAGACCATTCGGGGTAGATTCAGGTATTCTATTTCTATGATGTGTGACGAAGTCCCAGCCTTGGGTTGTGATGGTACCGAGGAATTTGAGTTACAGCTTTTTTGTTTGAGGCATTTGTCATGATTTGAGTATGTTCAGACCGCCCACCATTGGTGCGTGGATTATGCAAGTTGTGGCTTAAGCCAGTGATGAGGTGTCATATCACCAGAGTGGTGCGTTGAATTCGAGGTGATCGTTGGAGTCATTAATAAATGCGAACTGATGTGATTTCAGCTAGTTAGAGGATTTATATCGAGGTTTGGCTCGGAAATCTGCTGTGATATTAGTCAAAAAGGAAGTGGTTTCATGAGTGGTTGATCGGAGAAATCATTACGGTTTGCTGTGTGTTTCCTTATTATTGGTAAGATATGAAGTATTGGAATGAGACTTTAGCTAATAAGAGGTCTCTATCGGTATATGGTTGTTGTGGACAACTGTTTTGAATAGAAGTTATCGTTTCAAGTGTTGGATTATGTGGTATATCATGTGATTCTCGGAGGTTACAGGTATGGGATATTACAGCTGGTTCGGACTTATTTTGAGTATAGATGTGAGGTTCTAGTTTTGTTTATAATTTCGGGAAGTGCAATGTGGTTCTACAGTTATGGCCTAGATGGACTGTGAAATTTCAGCGGAGTTGTATCATCAGACCTATGTAAGATAGGGTGACGAGGGATCACCCCGGGTATATGCTTGGTAAGGTCATTTAGCTATTGGTTGGCTTCTAGGACAACTCTGGGTACGCTCGAGGATGAGAATTTGTTTAAGTTGGGGAGGATGTGACGACCCAGCCCGTCGTCACGTGAGTTATCGCCCCGTTTCCCCCATATTATGTTGTTCTATGTTTCAATATCAGTATTTGAGTTGATCAGATAGAATTGAATTGGTTTTGGTTGGAGATGAGGCACTTAGTCTCTGAGAAGGAAGCTTGTTTTGGAAAAGTCAACCGGAAGTTGACTATATAGTTAGAAGGCTCGGATGTGAATTCTGATGATTTGGTTAGCTTCGGCGGATGATTTGTGACTTAGGAGTGCGATCGGAATTGAATTTGGAGGTCCGGTGTAGAATTAGGCTTGAATTGGCGAAGTTTGAATTTTGGCGAATTCTGGTTGATAGGTGGGATTTTGATCCGAGGGTCAGAATGGAATTCTGGGAGTTGCAGTAGCTTCGTTAGGTGATTTTGGATATGTTTGCAAATTTCAGGTCATTCACACATCGTTTGGTCGGGTTTTTGATCGAATGTCCAATTCGAAAGTTTTTAAGAAACTTATGCTTTGATTTGCTGAAATTTGATGATTTTGATGTTAACGATAGTGTTTTGATGGTTCGAGCAAGTTTGAATAAGGGAATAGATCATGTTTGTGCTTTTGGTTGAGGTCCCGGGGGCCTCGGGGTGAATTCGGTGGTTGAACGAGAGAATTTGAAGTTGGAAGTTTTGCTGGTTTTGTTACAGTAGGTGTTTCCGCATCTGCGGAAGGGAGACCGCAGATGCGGCTTCGCAGAAGCGGAAGAAGCTTCGCATGTGCGAAAAGGTGTGTGTTCAGCAGTGTCCGCATAAGCGGAAGTCTTGACCGCAGGATCGGTATCGCGGATGCAAGTTTTGGACCGCAGAAGCGATCATGCCCCTTAAGTGAAAGCTCGCAGAAGCGGAAGAACACTGCAAGAGCGGTGACCGCAAAAGCGGTTGTGTGACCGTAGAAGCGAAAAATCGCTGTGGCAAAAGGATTTATATCATTAATTCATCCGCGAGCTTATGTCATTTTTCCTCCATTGTGGAGCAATTTTGAGAGCCTTGGGGCGATTTTGAAGAAGGATTCAAGGGAGAATGATTAGAGGTAAGTTCCTTGGCCTAATTATTCAAGTTTATGTAGAATTAACATGGAAATTGGTGGAAATTCATTGAAAAGGGGTAAAGCTAGGGCTTGAGTTTTAATATTTCAAATTGGAATTTGATAGGTCATTTGAGCTCGGATTTGGGAGTTCTTGGTATGTATGGACTCGTGGCAGGACGAGGAATCCGGTAATGTAAGTTTTATTATTTTTTGAGTAGCGGGCCCGGGGCTCGGGTTTTGCTAGTTTCTAGATTTTTGCTATATTTCGATTGTTTTCGATTGGGTATTGTTCTCTTGGCATATTGTGATGTATTCGCTTTAATTTTGGTTAGATTCGACGCGCGTGGAGGCCAATTTGAGGGGCAAGGCGTCGCGAGCGAGGTATTTCACTGGTTCGAGGTGAGTAATGATTGTAAATGATGTCCTGAGGGTTTGGAACCCCGGATTTGCGCCCATAGTGCTATATTGAGGTGACTTGCACGCCGGATGGAGAGCGTAGGGTAGAGCACCGTTAGGGATTGTGACTTGGTCCGTCCCGATTGTTGATTTTGCCGCATATTTCACTATGACTTGTTGTTTTTCACTATGATTTTGGCTTATTGCCATACTTGGGGCTTATTGCCGTCTGTTTGAGCTCCTTGTGAGCTATCATCACTATTTTCCTCACTATTTGAAATATTATTTGAACTCAGTCCATTTGAATTACATTGTTTCATGATCTCAGCTATATTTTTACTCAACCTTGGCCATTTTAACTGGTATTTGAACTACTGTTTGAGCTGAGCATTTTTGATTTTACTGATGCCTGAGGGGCTTATGATTATTTTTGGACTGATTGAGGTCGAGGGCCACGTGTGAGGATATGTTGAGTGATGTGAGTAGGCTTTTAGGCCTCAAGTGATTGGTGAGGATGCTTTCAGGCCTCGAGTGATTGGTGAGGAGGCTTTCAGGCCTCGCATTGATATTGTTCAGGCTTTCAGGCCTCCAGTGTATTATTAGCAGGCTTCCAGGCCTCGCATTGATATTGTTCAGGCTTTCAGGCCTTATTGATAGCGCTTGGGCTGCAGGAGCCACTCCAGAGTCTGCACACCCACAGTGAGCGTGGGTACCCATATGAGTGAGAGTGAGCCCGAGGGGCTGATGTTGTACTGAGTGACTGATACTGAGCTCGAGGGGCTGATACTGATCTGAGTGATGTGATACTGTGCCCGAGGGGCTGATACTGTTCTGAGCATTTGATATTGAGCCCGAGGGGCTGGTACTGATTTGAGCTGTGCCTGAGGGGCGAACTTTTATGTGCTTATCTTGCATACTTATTTGCATTTTCACCTGCTATACTGTGATATTTGTGCCCGAGGGGCAGAAATTCTGTGCTAATCAACACTAATTATTTTGAAACAGTTTTCGTAATTATTGAAAAGACCATTTTCAAAAGATATTTGAACTGAGCTGAAACATTTATAAAGAGTTCTCTGATTTCACTGTTTTCTCGAAAATTGTATCCGGCTTCTCTATAGCCTATTGGTTGCTTTACGTGATTTCTTGCTGCTCAGTTATTATTTACTTTTATTGCTCATTGAGTTGGAGTACTCACTTTACTCCATGCACCTCACGTGCAGATGTAGGTATTATTCACCCGGTAGCGGGTTTTGGTAGCGGGTTGAAGGTATTGTTATTGTAGCTGAGCAGAGTGACTGTCAGCGTTCGCGGCACTGGGTTACTTCTTTTGGTTCTAAACTTCATTCTGTATATTGTTGGCCATGTAGTGGTATTTAGACTTCTCTAGATGATCGTGACTTGTGACACCCCGGTCGGGCTGTGTGGGGTTGTATAAATTAATGTCATTTAGGCGTATTTTGCTATTCCTGATGTTAATTATTTTAATAAGAGGTTAATTAGGTTACTTGGCTGGCCTTATCTTCACGATAGGTGCCATCACGACCGGGTTGGGAATTGGGTCGTGAAAGAGTAATGTGAGTACTTCGACCCAGTGAGTAATAAGCATAAATAATGACTCAGAATAAGAAATCATGGAAAACACAAAGTAATCTATAATGCGACAATAAAAAATAGTGGAATGAAATCAATAAAACAATGAAATTGAAATGTAGAAATGCTACAGCAAATAAGCAATTAAGTGACGGATATAGAAAGAAAAAAATCAACACATAGTATGGTACCCTCTAGTACCCGCTGCGGTGTGCAGCCCGATCCTTTTATTTATCGTCGATGGCGCTCACTGGGGGTGTGCAAACTCCGGGAGGGGCCCCTTACGGCCCAAGCAAAATAATAAGCCATCTCGTGGCATCAACTAGGAACTCGGCCTCATATCAATATCAATATATTACTGCTGCGGCGCACAGCCCGATCCCCCTACTCAGTCCATAAATCACATAAGCCCCTTGGGCTATAATAAAATAGTAGTTCTCAGCCCAAAACATCATTAGAATATCATTTAAGTTTCAAATCAAAATAGAAGTGGCTGAGTTTTTAAAAAGGTATTACATAATAGGACTGAGTTCAACCAATATGTCAAAATAGTGAGAAAAAAGTGATAGCAATCCCCGAAGGGTTCAAATAGTTGGCACGAATCCCAATTATGACAATTCATCCAAATAATAATGATATCAAATAAGCTTCAATCAATTACGCGTTAAAAACATCACTCCGGATGGACCAAGTCCCAGTCCCCAATAGTAAACGACCCCATGTTCATCATCAAGCGCGTGTCTCACCTCAATATAGCACTACGATGTGTCAATCTGGGGTTTCAAATCCTCAGGACATCATTTACATTCATTACTCACCTCAAACCGGCCAATATCTAGCTCGCTATGCCCTTGCCTCTCAAATCGGCCTCCTCGTGCTTCGAATCTGACCAATACCATAACGAATATGTTACAATAGGCTAAGGGAACAAAACCCAAGCGAAAACAACCGAAAAACATCAAAAATCCCTAATTTTGCAAAATCCTAGCCCGGGGCCCACTTCTCGAAACTCAAAATTTTTTACATCAACGGGTTTTTTATCTTGCAACGAGTCTATACATATCAAGAACCTAAATTCCGAGATCAAATGGCCCTTCAAATCCCAATTTAAAATCTCAAAATCCCAAGCCCTAGTTCTTCCCTTTTTAGCTAAGTTCCCATGAATTTCAAGGTTAATTTCACAATTAAATTACGTTTTTAGTTCATAAAACTCACCTCCAGTCAATCCTCTGCGAATCCCTCTTCAATTTCACCCAAATAGCTCTCAAAATGCTCAACAATGGTGGAAAAATTATTTAGGCTCGCGGATGAAATATTTAACAAACCCTTCTGCCCAGCTGCTGATTTCGTCTATGCGAACGCAGTGGCCTTCTCGCGTTCGTGATGCACAAAAATTGCCTTGATAAAAATAACCCTTCGCAAATGCGGTCCCCTACCCGCGAAAGCGAAGCTTCCAGGGACACCACTACGCGAACGTGAACCCCTTGGTCACGAACGCGATGAACAAAACAAATAGGACCCCAGCTTCCTCCTACGCGAACGCGAAAAGCTCCTCCCGAATGCGAAGCTCAGAAATCTCACCCTCCACGAACGTGAGACCCAAACGCGAATGCGAAACACAAAACTCAGGGACCCCAACTTCCTTCTTCGTGAACGCGGCCCCAGGCTCGCGAACACGGAGGCTAAAATAGGCCTGCACCTACTGCTACATTTTCTGCAAATTCTCCAAGTCCAAAACATCCCGCTAGCCATCTGAAATCACCCCGAGGCTCCCAGGACCTCAACCAAAAGTACCAACACTTCCTAAAACATCATTCAAACTTTTTCCAATCACCAAAACACTTCATCCAACAGCGAAACCATCAAATTACATCTAATTCAAGCCTAAGTTCTTCTAAAATTTCAAAAATATGCATTCGATCAAAAACCCAACTAAATCATCTCTGAATAACCTGAAATTTTACACACAAATCCCAAATCACCTAACGAAGCTACTGAAACTCTCAGAATTCTATTCTGACCCTCGTATTAAAATCTCACCTATCAACCGGAATTTACCAAAATACTAACTTCGCCAATTCAAGCCTAATTCTACACCAGACCTCTAAAACCACTCCCGATCACACTCCTAAGTCACAAATCATTCCCCAAAGCTAACTGAACCATCAGAAATCATATTCGAGCCCTCTACCACATAAGTCAACATCCAGTTGATTTTTTCCAAACTAAATCTTCCTTAAAGAGACTAAGTGTTTCATTTCCTAGCAAAACGTCTCCAAACCAACTCGATCACACAAGACACCGATAGTGAAGCATAAAAAAGTAGAAAATGGGTAAAACGGAGCGATAACTACGGGTCGGGTCGTCACATAATGCTTAACTAACTAACAGGCTGGATCCGTCAATTTATAGCTGGCAACTAACTGTTTAACTAGCTAACTAACAGTTACAGTACTAACTTCATAATAATTGTCAACAAGCCTTTTTTCCTTCGTAAAAACTCAAGATTTTTTTGAACCTATGCTCGATGTTTCTGGTAACGTTGTTTGTAAAGGAGCGACCTATTTGATCATTCCGACGGGTTAGGGAAATTGCAATGGACTTGTTGTGCCATTCATTAGGAACATGGGCGCATATATGTAGTTGGTTTGGGGTGCCACAACACCCGGTCGTTCGGATAAATTTTTGTGTATGTACTGGTATTTTACACTAAAAAGATTAAATATTTAAAGCTTGGCACCCAAATTATAAAATTCACGTCAGGTACCACGGTTAAATTGTTGAACCTCCTTGCCAAGGGCGCAAGATCGAATCTGTTAGCTTCCAAAGCGAGTCTACATTTCTGTATTCTAGCATATTCCTTTTTCTTTCATTTCTTTCTCAATTTTTTTATAATTTATGCATCTTTATATTTTCCCTCTTTATACAACCCCTTTTTTATTATGTATTAAATGATATTTTCCCTTTATTTTTCTCCAAAATCTTCAAAATTTTATTGGAGTATGATATTTATTATTTTCTCCTTTTATCCATATGATGTTTCCCTGATTTCCAAAATTTTCTAAAATGATGGCATCAATACACATTGTATTAATCTAGTCATATGAAAATTGAAGGGGCATATTTAATTTGCTAATTTAAAAGTTTATTTTTATTTTATACTTTTATCACATTATTCAATATAACTTAAATCGAAAGAATTCGATCGAAATGAGCAATACTTATTCAATTTGGTAATCACTTATTTATTTATACACCAAAAATCTTGTAAATCAAAATAAATTAATTTAAAGTGGATCGAACCAACCGAACTAATCAATTCAAAATGGATCAAACTCATTAAATGTATACTCTAATAGAATCTCCTTCATTAACAATAGACAATGGCACCTGCACTTAACAAATCCTAGATCCGCCTCTAATTAGGACACAACTAATCCTCTCGTTGGGATCCAAAATACTCAAAATTCTATCTGTATTAAGCTTCAATTTTCACCAGTGCATACGAATAAAAATAATATATTACTATACGAACATCGACGTATCTAAACATCAAATACACAACTATAATAACAACTAATGTATTCATAGTATGGAAAATTAACACTGAATTAATTCCACGATGTAATTTTGTAAGGACCTGGCCGGTCGTTTTAAGAATTAATGTCCCAATCCCCTATAAACTGCTTTCCCCATATTTTTTTTATATTATTTTGATTTGCCGGGATATTTTGTTTTGAATTTCCGAGTGTTTTGGGACACTTACTCCCAAAAAGAGAGATTAAGCTTTAGAATTTTGATTGTAGTCAGAGCAGTTTGAAGACGGCCTCGAAATGGAATTCAGTTGGTTCCATTAGCTCCATTGGATGATTTTGGGATGAGGGACATGTTCGAGTTGTGCTTTGGAGGTCCATAACTTATTTAGGGTTGAAATGCCAAAAGTTTAATTTTTGAAGTTTCCGGTTCGATAGTGAGATTTTGATATCGGGATCAGAATAGAATTTCAGAAGTTGGAGTAGCTCCGTAGTGTTGAATGTAAGGTTCTTGCAAAATTTCAAGTAATTCGGACGAGGTCTGATAGACTTTTTGATCGAAAGCGGAATTTGAGAGTTTTGGAGTTAATTTGGTGTTCATGCTGTTTTGAGCATTCCGAAGGTTGAAACAAGTTTGAATGATGTTTTAGGATTTGTTGGCATGTTTGGTTGAGGTCCTAGGGTCCTCGGGTATGTTTCAGATGCTCAACTTGTCATTTTTGGACTTAGAGAATTGCAGAAAATGCAGCAGGTCTTCATTTCTAGTTTCCTTCTTTGCGTTCGCGAGTGGGGTTTCGATTTTGCGAAGAGAAGCTGGGACTGGTGGAAGTTTAACGCTTCACGTTCACGAAGGTGGTCCCGCATTCGAGAAGCTGTGAGGTCTTATACCTACGCGTTCGCGAAGAAGGTCCCGCGTTTGCGTAGGAGGGGGAAGATGGTCACCGCGTTCGCGACAGGATCATCGCATTCGCAATGATGGAAAACTGGACCAAGCGAAGTTGTTCTTCAGGAACGTGAGGGTCCTTCCAAGTTTGCGAAGAAGGATTTACCTGGGCAAATTATATGATTTCAAAATCGAGGGTTGAGTCATTTTATCAAAACTAGAGTTTGGGAGATCGGATTTGAGCGAGAATTTGAGGGATTTTCAGAGATATCAATTGGGTAATGATTCCTAACTCCTTTTTGCTTATAACCCACTAAAATAAACGCGAATTTATCATCTAATTTCGGATTTGGGGTGAGAAAATTAGGAAAAGTTTTTAGGCCTAATTTTTGAGTTTTGATTGGGGATTTGACATCGGATTTGGATAGTTTGGTATGGTTAGACTCGTGAGTGAATAGGGGTTCACAATTCGTAACTTTTACCTGATTCCGAGACATGGGCTCGGGGGAATTTTGGTCATTTTCCCTAATTTCACGTATTAACTTAGAATTACTTAGTTTAATTAGTTACTTGAAGTGTTATTTATATTATGCAAATGCTTTGAATTGATTTAGGCCATTCGGAGTTGGATAATCATGGCAATAATGTGGTATTGAGTTGATTGAGCAGGTTCGAGGTAAGTGGCTTGCCTAACCATGCGTGCGGGAACTCGCCTTAGGATTTGGTATTGTTGATATATGAAATGCATTGTACGTAAGGTGACGAGTGCATACATGTGTTAAATATTGAAAATCCTATTTTCATTAAGAACTATAACTGAGTTTTCTTACCTGTTTGTGTTACTTTCAATTTAATTACGATAAAGACAATTGGCTGAATCCCGTGAAACCATTTCATAGATGTTCATTTATATCTTCTTTTTATAAAGCAAATCGACTTCGATTCTTGAATAATCCACATCACTTCTAGGCGAGGCCTATTCTCATCTCTTCCCCTCATCCAGTTCCTAGTTTCTAAGCTACTAATGAATATAGCTATGAGGGATTCCTCATCTCATACATCAGGGTCGAAACGAAAGAAGACATGATAGACTTTGATACCTCAACTTGATTTGTTGATTGATTCTTGAAGACAAGCATACAGACAGTGACACAGATCCATTTCTGCTTTCATTTCCTACTAGTTTGGTTGCACTTGGTCTTAAAAGCGACTTTTCAATCTTAAGGCTATATATATTGCTTCAACCTCCTACTGCTAGCTTAGGGAAACATGTCTAATTGACTTAATTGCCTTACTTGCTCAAAGTGCTTTATTTGTATTTTGAGCAGCATACTAGGTTAGAAATACATGTTTACCTTATTATGTAATTTGGAGTGAATTGAGTATTCTTCGTGTTGTTGTTGTGTGTTTACTTTGGGACTATGGGACGGTATCCCGAAAGATCCCCCTGCATGTTTACTTTGGGACTACGGATTTGTATTCCAAGAAATCCCCCTGCACTTTTATCTTGGAACTACGGGACTACACCTGGTAGGTTCTCCCAGTGTTGGGTATTTACATTTGGGACTACGGATCGGTATTCCAGGAGGTCCCCGTGCACTATGAGTTGTACTACGGGAAGGTATCCTGGGAGATTCACTAAATAATTATATTTAGGACTATAGGACGGTATCCTGGGAGATCCCCAGTTGTTATATCACTTTTGAGATATATTCCTTCTGTGATTATTTCGTCTCTGTTGTAGTTGTTGCTACTTTTATTACCATGTATTACTGTAATACTGCATCTTTTCCTTATATATTATTATATATGATCAGTAGGTCCCTGACGTTCCTAATCACTACTCGGCCGAGGTTAGGCTTGGCACTTAGTAGGTACCACTGTGGTGTACTCATGCCCTTTCCTGCACATGTTTTCCGTGTACAGATCTAGGTACTTCCACTCAACCCTTCTACCCTTGAGGCGGGGTGATTCTCTAAAGACTTCGAGGTATGTCTGCCGTAACCGTAGACCGAGGAGTCCCTTTCCATACTCTTTTATAGTTTTAGCCCTTATGTACTTATTTTGATTTAGACATTCTAGAGTTAGAACACAATGTAGTATCAATAGCTTGTGATTCATGGGTTTTCGGGTTTTGGGAAGTTGTCTAGTTTGAGAGCGATATTTGTATATGTCGAGTGACATCTTAAAACTTCATTATGTTATTCCACTGTTTTATTAGTTTTATCTGTTATTTTTCCTTTTTCCGCAATTGTTAGGCCTACCTAGTCGTAGAGACTAGGTGCCATCACGATGGTTCACGGAGGGTGAACTGGTGTCGTGACAAGTTGGTATCAGAGCTTTAAGTTCATAGAAGTCATGAATCACAAGCTTAATTATTAGAGTCTCGCAGATCAGTACGGAGACGTCTGTACTTATCTGCGGGAGGCTATGTAACTGTTAGGAAAATTCTACTTCATTTGATTTCCTTGTCGTGTGAGATTTTTGATATCACAATTCTAAACTTCTGTCTTCTATTCTCTCACATATGGTGAGGACACGGGCTACCCAAGATGATAAGTCATCCGCGCCCCCTATTGGAGCCGTTAGAGGTCGGGGATGTAGAGGTCGCCCTAGAGGGGGAGGCCAGGCCAGATATTATGCCCTTCCTTCCCGTACTGAGGCTGTCGCATCTGATTCTGTCATCACATGTATTGTCCTAGTTTGTCATAGAGATGCATCAGTTTTACTCGATCCAGGCTCCACCTATACTTATATGCCTTCTTATTTTGCCCCGTATTTGGGTGTATCTCGCGATTCTTTGAGTTCTCCTATTTATATTTCTACTCCTATGGGAGATTCTCTTGTTGTAGACTGCATTTATCGGTCGTGTTTGGTGATCTTAGTGGTTTTGAGACTAGAGCTGATTTAGTGTTGCTCAGCATGGTAGATTTTGATGTTATCTTGGGCATGGACTGGTTGTCACCCCATTATGCTATTCTTGATTGCCATGCCAAAACCGTGACGCTGGCTATGCTAGGTGTACCGCGAATTGAGTGGAGGGTTGCTTTAGATCACACTCCCAGTGGAGTTATTTCTTTCCTTAAGGCCCAGCGAATGGTTTAGAAAGGGTGTGATGTGTATCTAGCTTATGTGAAAGATGTCAATATCGATACCTGAATAGTTGATTCAGTCCCAGTAGTACGGGATTTCTCCTATGTGTTCCCAGCTGATCTTCCGGGAATGCTGCCCGATAGAGATATTGATTTTGGCATTGAACTGGTATCGGGCACTCAGCGTATTTCTATTCCTCTCTATCGTATGGCTCCTCCTGAGTTGAAGGAGTTGAAGGATTAGTTACAGGAATTACTTGATAAGGGTTTTATTTGGCTCAGTGTATCACTTTGGGGTGCTCCTAACTTGTTTTTGAAGAAGAAGGGTGATTTTATGCATGTGTGCATTGATTATCTCCAGTTGAACAAAGTTACAGTGAAGAACCATTATCCTTTGCCTCGTATTGATGATTTGTTTGAACAGTTACAGGGTGCACAGGTGTTTTCTAAGATTGACTTGTTTTGAGGTTACCATCAGTTGAAGATTTAGGAGCCAGATATCCCAAATACTGCTTTCAGGACTCGGTATAGTCATTACGAGTTATTGTTATATCATTTGGGCTGAGCAATGCCCCAGCAGCCTTCATGCTTTTGATGCACAATGTGTTCCGGCTGCATCTTGAATCGTTCGTCAGTGTCTTTATTGATGATATTCTGGTATACTCCCCGAGTCGAGAAGATCATGAGCATCACCTGAGGACAGTTCTTTAGACTTCGAGAGAGAAGAAGTTATATGCAATGTTCTCGAAAGGTGAGTTTTGGTTGGATTCTATGGCTTCCTTGGGTCACGTGGTGACGAGTGAGGGGATAAAGGTGGATCCAAAGAAAGTGGAAGCAATTCAGAGTTACCCTAGACCATCCTCGGCTACAGAGATCTGCAATTTTCTTGGCTTGGTGGGTTACTACTATCGATTTGTTGAATGGTTTTCATCTATTGCAGCACCCATGACCAGGCTGACCTAGAAGGGCGCTCTGTTCTAGTGGACGGAAGAAAGTGAGGTGAGCTGCCAGAAGCTCAAGACAATTTTGACTGCAACCCCAGTTTTGATATTGCCTATAGGTTTGGGGTCTTATACTGTCTATTGTGATGCCTCGAGAATTGGCCTTGGAGCGGTATTGATGAGGAAGGTAGGGTGATTACCTACGTGTCCAGATAGTTGAAGGTATATGAGAAGAATTATCCTGTCCATGATCTCAAGTAGATGCTATTGTTCACGCCTTGAAGATCTGGCGCCATTATTTATAGGGTGTGCCTTATGAGATTTATACTGATCACCAGAGTTTGCAGTATATATTCAAGTAGAAGGATATTAATTTGTGCTAGAGGAGGTGGTTAGATCTGCTGAAGGACTATGATATTACTATTATGTATCACCCAGGAAAGGCCAATGTGGTGGCCGATGCTTTGAGTCACTGGGCGGAGAGTTTGGCTTATTTACCAGCAGCGGAGAGGCCCATGGAAATGGATGTTCAGTCCTTAGCCAGTCAATTTGTGAGATTGAGTCTTTCGGAGCCCAATCGGATTCTTGCTTGTGTGATTTCTCGGTCTTCTTTGTTTGATCATATCCGGGAGCATCAGTTTGATGACCCTTATTTTCTTGTCCTTAACAACAAGGTTCTGCATGGTGATGCTAGGGATGTGACTATTGGTGATGACAGTGTATTGAGGATGCATGGTCGGGTTTGTGTACCCAATGTTAACGGGCTTCAAAAGTTGATTCTAGAGGAGGCCCATAGCTCGCAGTATTCCATCCATCCAGGTGCCGTGAAAATGTACCAGGATTTGAGACAGCACTACTGGTGGAGGTGGATAAAGAAAGATATAATTGTGTTTGTAGCTTGGTGCTCAATTGTCAACAGGTGAATTATGAGCACCAGAGACCGGGTGGACTGCTTCAGCAGATAGAGATTCTGGAGTGGAAGTTGGAACTGATCACTATGGACTTTGTAGTTGGACTCCCACTGACCTTGAGGATGTTCGATGCCATTTGGGTGATTGTGGATCAGCTAAACAAGTCCGAGCATTTCATTCCTATGTGTACTACCTATTCTTCAAAGCGGTTGACAGAGATTTATATCAGGTAGATTGTCCGTCTGCATGGTATTCCAGTTTCCATCATTTCAGATAGAGGTACTCAGTTCACATCACGGTTCTGGATGGCCATTCAGCATGAGTTGGGTACTTGGGTGGAGTTGAGCACAACATTTCACCCTCAAAGGAACGGACACTCCGAGCGCACTATTCAGATTCTTGAGGATATGCTCCGTGTGTGTGTAATTGAGTTTGGAGGGTTTTGGGATCAGTTCTTTCCATTGGCAGAGTTTGCCTACAAGAACAATTATCAATCAAGCATTTAGATGGCACTGTATGAGGCTTTATATGGTAGGCGGTGAAGATCCCCGGTGGGTTGGTTCGAGCTGAGTAAGGCTAGATTATTGGGCACAGACTTGGTCCAGGATGCTTTGGAGAAGGTTAAGGTGATCCAGGGCAGACTCCGCACAGCCCAGTTCAGACAGAAGAGTTATGCGGACCGAAAGGTTCGTGATGTTTCCTACATAGTTTGAGAGAGGGTCTTGCTTCGAGTTTCACCTATGAAGGGCGTTATGAGATTTGGAATGAAGGGGAAGTTGAGTCCGGGATTTACTAGCCCTTTTGATATATTGAGGCATGTTGGAGAGGTTGCTTAGGAGCTTGACTTACATCCTAGTTTGGCGGGATTTCATCCGATATTTCATTTTCGATGCTCCGTAAGTATCACGGCGATCCATCGCATGTGTTGGATTTCAGTTCAGTTCAGTTGGACAAAGATCTATCTTATGCTGAGGAGCCTGTGGCAATATTGGATAGGCATGTTCAAAAGCTCAGGTTTAAGAACATTGCATCAGTGAAGGTTCAGTTGCGTGGTCAGCCGGTCGAGAAAGCGACCCGGGAGACCTAGCAGGATATGTGCAGCCGCTACCCTCATCTTTTCACTACTTCAGGTATGTCTCTATGCTCGTTCGAGGATGAACAAATGCTTAAGTGTGGGAGGATGTAATGACCCGGCCGGTCGTTTTAAGTATTAATGCGCTGATCAACTGTAAACTTCTTTTCCCATGTTTGTTTCTGCTATTTTGATTTGCCGAGATGTTTTGTTTTTAATTTCGGAGTGTTTTGGGACACTTAGTCCCTAAAAGAGTTCTTAAGATTTAGAATATGGACCGCAGTCGGAGCAGTGTAAAAACGCCCTCGAAATGGAATTCCGTCGGTTTTGTTAGCTCCATTGGGTGATTTCGGGATTAGGGGCGTGTTCGGATTGTGTTTTGGAGGTTCGTAGCTTATTTAGTCTTGAAATGCCAAAAGTTGAATTTTTGAAGTTTTTACTTCGATAGTGAGATTTTGATGTCGGGGTCGGAATGGAATTCCAGAAGTTGAAATAGCTCCGTAGTGTTGAATGTGATGGCAAAATTTAAGGTAATTCAGACGAGGTTTGATAGATTTTTTTTTTCGAAAGTAGAATTTGAGAGTTTTTAGAGTTCTTAGGTTTAAATCCGATGTTAATTTGGTATTTTGTTATTTTTTTAGCGTTCCGATGTTTGGAACATGTTTGAATGATGTTTTAGGATTGGTTGGCATGTTTGGTTGAGGTTACAGGGGCCTCGGGTGTGTTTTAGATGCTCAACGGGTCATTTTTGGACTTAGAGAATTGCAGAAAATGCAGTATATCTCCAGTTATAGTTTCCTTCTTCGTGTTCGTGAGTGGGGTCTCGCATTCGTAAAGAGGGAGCTGGGGCTGGTGGAAGTTTAACATTTCGTGTTCACAAAGATGGTCCCACATTCGCGAAGCTATTAGGTCTTATACCTTTGCGTTTTCGAAGAAGGTCCCGCGTTCGCGTAGGAGGGGAAAGATGGTCACCGCGTTCATGACAGGGACATGATTCCTAACTCCTTTTTGCTTATAACCCATTAACCTAAATGTGAATTCATCATCTAATTTCGGATTTGGGGTGAGAAAATTGGGAAAAGTTCTTAGGCCAATTTTCGAGTTTTGATTGGAGATTTGACATCGGATATTGATAATTTTGGTATGGTTATACTCATGAGTGAATAGGATTTCATAATCCGTAACTGTTACCCAATTCCAAGACGTGGGCCCGGGGGTGTTTTGGTCATTTTTCCTAATTCTGCGTATTAGATTAGAATTACTTAGTTGAATTAGTTACTGGAAGTGTTATTTACATAATGCAATTGCTTTGAATTGATTTGGGTCATTCGAAGTCGGATACTCATGGCAAGAATGTGGTATTGAGTTGATTGAGCGGGTTCGAGGTAAGTGGCTTACCTAACCTTGTGTTCTTCATCATAAAACTTAGTTTCGTTTATAAATGGCTTCATTTGATTATATCTCTAGCTATTATACTACACTCGATTGCCCCCGATAGCCCAAGCTCAATCTCGAGGTCGACCTCAAATTCGCCATCGGCCACGCTTACATCCGGGTAGAAGGCCTTTCGGCTCAATCATTATCTCGTTTTAGCTCACGCTCCATCGTTAAATTTCATATTATTAACATCATCTGCTCTAAAAACTAGCTTGGGAATAGATCACGTATTTTTAGAGTCCCATTTCATAAATTTAATTGTCGTTACCATTTTCACGGTAAACAGTTTGGCGCCCACCGTGGGGCTAAAAATAATAATGATTATTTTCTTGCTTGTTTCATTACACAAACGCATATCATTTTCCACACTTTTTCTTGTCCAAGATCCTTTGATTTCAGGTAAAAATGTCCAGCTCAGTGAACAGAGTTGAGAACGACCGCCTCGAAGATCACGGGGAAAATGGTGTAGCTATCCCGGCCGCCGAAGCACCACTACAGGATCCCGATAACGCACACGAACCAATACTAGCGGATGCGGACTCACAGGACGCACTGGAAGTTAGCGAAACTTCTCACACCGATAGAAGCGCACAACACAGTGACCAAAAGAAAGTTCAAAAAACCCCGGCCCGGGAAGAATAGGAAGTTAGTCTTCACGTTATTTTTGAAATGTTGCAGGCACAACAATTGGCCATTGCTCAGTTGCAAAGCCATCCGAGGGCCCCCTATGTAGCAGCACCGGAGACAGCTTCTCACTACGAGCGCACCACCGCTCACGCATGCACAAATAAAAAACATCGACCCTCAAAATAACCCCACTGCATAAACATATGACGATGTCATTGAAGCAGCAGCGGTGGAAACCGACAAGTTGGAGGCCGAACAAAGAAAGGAAGAAACACCACAAGAAGTCGAATCTTTCTTCCTGGTAGGACGAATGAGATCGCATCCGGCTTCGGATGTACAGACGACCCTGAACTTTGCTCAAGGTTTAAATAGAGCATACCCACCGATCCCAAGTCATTTCAAACGACGTTTATCCAGATACCTGGCCGAGACTTGGCTATGCGTCCATACCCAGCACCGACCACTAATCGGTGCCATCAGCGGCCATCTAGAAACCTTTATAGAAACAGCACACCCAAGCAGGCCTTCCACGAAGAAACTAATGCCAGACGGATGGAGATACCGTCCATACGCTGCTAATGGGAGGAACACGTCAATATCTAACCTACCTCGCAACGGTAGGGGAGTAGTTCGAGGACGACGTCCTCGAGGAACCTCCAGCGGAACCAGATCCGATGAGGCACAACCAACAGACGAAACTCGTCTAGCACAGTGCGGGATCAACATTGTTATGCCAAATATCGTAGTCACTATAAACGAAACCAGGAATGTTGAGCGACTCAGGCCTACTCGACCAAGGCCTTTTCGAAAGAACCACAACCCGACATAGAATCCGCAGGACGCAAGCGCCAGCGGGGCCACGAATGACTCTCGTCCCAAAAATATGGCAGTCGTGCTACTCAATCAAAATCTCCGAAGAGTACTATCGAACGGTCAAGCTCAAATCTAGCCCCGAGGAAGGAAGACTACCAGGAAGGATGAAGTAAACAAGTCGCGATGTATAACCGTGACAATGGAGGAGCGGCGACGCCCTCCGAGAACTCATAACATGGGAAGTAAAAATACTCGTCACCGGGAAAAAGACAGATCTAGGTAAATATTTTCAAGGATACTCTTGCATCTAGGGAAAAGGGCACCACGACTCTACCCCAGCGTTGCACCAGTACATTGGTAAACCTCTCCCTATCCGCTTAATCATAAATAAATCATGTGTTCATAGATTTGGGAAGTTCGTTCATTCACAAAGACGGTATCGGACCAAAGGTCAACAGGGCGGTCCGCATTAACCAACCAAATCACCCCCACATCCCGAATCCTTAGTTCATTCCAAATGACAAGTGCCGAAAAGATCGTTCTCTCAATATAGCCCGCCTGAGTCCGAACTGGGACCTCGGGCCTTACACCACCAAAGGAAGCGTAAAGAATAAAGGTTTTATACATACGACCACCTATGCACTACCCGAAGGCGTCGACGGTCCCATCTCGACAAAGGAACGAGATTCCTCACAAAGGGCAGAACTAGAATAAGCCGACAGGGACACACAGAGTCCCAAAACATCACCTACACACCCCGTGATAAGAAAGAACTGCTTTTGCTCCTTCATTTTCCTTTTACTAACCTGAACGCAGACAACTGGCTAGGATATTCGGAGGTTCTCAAGACACTACCCGGAGATTCCTAGGCCTCATATAGGCGAACGCCGTGTTTATCCCTTCAGATGGGCTTCCACCCCGAAAGGAACCTTGTCAGCAAGATTATTGGCAGAACAGTATACCGGAAGAAGGTTCGATAATGTCATGGACTTTATTCTGATAGCCCAACAACGAATGATGGTTTGCCTCTAAGATAATCCCCCCTCGGGAGGACCTAGATACGGCGGACTAAACCCATATCGGGAATTATATGCTGGGCCAAAACGGTCCAAGAAGCCGTGCACGCACGGGTAGAGTTCACAATGGCAAAACAATGTACATCTATACCTAACAATAAAAGGATATTTTCTCGTCACTTTATTCTCCAGATAATGAAATCTTAAGTGTATCCCCGGCAGGGGCCCCTTCCACCAAATGCACTCCGAAATACTTGGAGATTTTATGCTAGTCACTCGCGCGATATCAGGATCAAAACTCCGGGCTCATAAAGCCCCTACAAGGCAATTCCGAGCTCACAAGAAGCGGTCTTCACACTTAAACAACTTGAAGACTCGGAGGCTATTATCAGTCACCATATGCTAGAAACTCCGAAACTGTAAGACCCTTAACTGGTAGACTCAGCATAACCGGGTCTATTCTACATCACCCAAGAACTGTAAGACCTCAATAGGCATGACAAACTGTAAGACCTCAATAGGCATGACAAACTATAAGACCTGAATATGCATGAGAAACTGTAAGACCTCAATAGGCATGACAAATTGTAAGACCTCAATATGCATGACAAACTATAAGACCTCAACAGGCATGACAAACTGTAAGACCTCAACATGAGAATCCTGAAGTTTAGGCTATACGTCGCATTTGTAAGAATCCCGAAAGGGCATACTCTCGATGTAGATGCCTAAGCTATCACTTGAGATCAAAAATGGCTACGGCCAAACGCACATGATTATGGTCAAAATGGCTGATACAGCCAAAATAACGCGACTCGAGTACGTCCGACCATCGCTAAACAAAAATCGTAGGCCACTACTTCGAATATACTTCAAACAGAACCAGTTAAAACAGGCATCCCTCAAACAGGCAAACAACGGGCTATGAACCTTCCGAGGTGCTCGAAATATCGCCGATAACAACTTGAAATCATGGTTCTTATAGAACTAACGACGGGTCAGGCAAAAATCTTTCAAAAACACCTTAACGAGCGAAAAACAAAGCCTACAAAAAGCCCATGGGCAAAATTAGTGTAAGAGCCATTGTTGCCAGCTAAGCAAGCCTATGGTCCACATATCAAAAGGTCTCTATGACCAAACAAGCGTAAGAGACATTGTCGCCAGCCAAAATTGACAACTTGAGGATTAAAGTGAGCTCGGGTTGTAACGGATTCAGAGATCGGATCCAAAAATAGTTAACTAAGCAAGCCCCTAGGCCACGTACGGAAAGGTCTCAACGACCAAAATAGCGTGCAAAGAACTACCCCTATTCCAAAAATTGAAGGCACTTAAAGGTCAATTACAGCCCAAATCGCAAAGCGACTCAGAGACTGGACCCATAATAAGCATAAAACTATAGCGTGCCTGAAGGCACGACACAAATGCCACAATCGTCAGCCGAGTGAGCCTCCGAGTTACCCGCTTATAAGGTCATTTCGACCCGAGGCAAAGAAGGCCACTATCACCCGCCCGTGCGGACAGGGAAGAGCTTAAAGGCCAGTTATAGCTCGACTCGCAAAATGACTCGAACACTGGACCTAAATGGCCTGATAAAGCACAGGGACCGCAACGCTTGCTCGTATCAAGAACCATACCTAGCAGTCCCGGACTAGCCCAGTTGGTCCCGGACCTATGAGGATCCCGCCAAACATCAAAATCGACCTGGTTAAAGGCAATAACAGAAAGAGATACGGAAGAAGCAAGGCTTCAAAACCTCTTCTTATTTCACACATGTAGAGAGAAAAGGGGGGAGGAGACACACTCTCCATAAATAGGCATGTTCTACTTATATAAAAAACAAAGCAATAAATGGCACAATATACGAAACGTTCCAAGGGGCTACAGCTCATAGGGTTCACTCCTCGTCCCGTCAGCAGGAAATGACCACAAGTCACGCTCATCCGCCCTTGCTCGATCCAATTCATCGGAAAGAATAAAGCCCTTTGCACCGATATCCTTGAGTACTTCTCTTTGGGATCTGCAACAGAAAAATTCCTCGATCTTATTCTCTCGGCCAAGGGCTCGCTTTAGCTCGGCGTGAGCGTCCGCGACATCCTTTATACGGATCGCCATCGCCTGATCAACGTCGGTTCAGCTTAACATCACCTTAACCCGGGTCTCAAAGATCTTGGCCCTGGTCTTCGAAAGTTCAGAATCCAATTTCTCGATCACATCTACTTGGATTTTGGCATTATCTCGAGCCAAGCAAAGTTGGACTTCTAAGTCAAGAACCTTGGCCAAGGCACTTGCCTCGTCTAAAACATGAGCTTGCACCTGAGCCTTTAGCTTGCCACAAGCATTTCTGGCGCGATCAATATCTCCCTTAAGGTACTCCATGGCCTCCTCCTTTTTCTGCAGATGATATAATAGAGAAGGGCATTAACCTAAAAAGGCCAAAGAAAGCAAAGCTTGAGCTACATAAATTTACCTGCTCCATCAAATAACTCTCATAATTCGAGCACCGGTACGCTTCGCATCGCCAATGCAGCAACTCACCCTCCTTATCCTCGCTAAGCAACCTAAGAGAATCTACCTCACTCTGAACTTTTTGAAACTTGGCCTCTTGACAGACCAGCTCAGACATCAGCCTGTCACAGGCCTACACAAGGAAAACTCAATGACGAACGAAAGACGCGGAATACAGTGAAACTGTGCCTAAAGTCCCCACGAAGTAAAGCTGGAAGACTTCCTCGAAGTCAGAGCATAATCCTATTGATCCTGTCCATTCGCCTCTGGGAGAGCCAGCCTCAGGCAAAGCATATCCGCTCGAAGGCATCGACGACCTAGAATCAGGTACTCGGGGGGCAGCGGACTCAGACAATGCCTTCTCCTTGGAGACACTGGCCTAGTCAGCACCTCTAGGAGCCCCATCGCCTCGAGGGGCGAGAAGGGAGGTCAACGACTCTTTCCCCTCTTCGGAAGAGCACTGTCTCATCCCGAGGAAATTCTCCATGCATGCAAACAGCAAATCCAATGCATGAAAAAAGGGGAAAATATTACCTTAAGTATGTGAAGGCCAACGCAAAATCAATATGCGCACATACCTTGATATTTTGCTCCCCGCTAGACGCGAAGCACAGCTCACCACTGATGCTCGTCGCAAGACGAGTGGGTCACTAGCCTCCGAACCCAGCCAGGCAGATCGGAGATTTCTCCCGGCGTCCACGAAATTGCTACAACAAGGTAAAGCCACTATTATTTAACTAACTTCCGCTATAGGTACAACCTGAAAAAGCACCTGACACTCCACTCTCGTGCGTAATTCCACCCTTCGGGAATGGCAAAAGCTCCAAGGAGATAATGTTAACCGTCGGACCCAGACGAACCGACTAGCCCATTCTCGACCCCCCTCCTCTTCGTCATCGACAACAAATAGCAAGGATGAACGATACTTCAGGGTTAGCAGGCCCTGGTGATGAAAGGGCTGATATAGTCGGATGAGGTAATCGAACATAAATTCAAGATCGGCCTTCTCCGCAAAGAACCTCATCATCAAAACCACCCACCAAAATGACGGATGTATCTGCGCCAAAGTAACCTGATACTTCAAGCAAAAATCAAGCACGACCCTATCGAGGGGGCAAACACGAAAGCATACAAGTATACACTCAAAAAACCGTCAGCGAAATCCGTAACATTCTCTCCTGAAGGAAGCACTTGCAGCGCTACCCCCTCACTCCATCCGCAGTATTTTCTCACTATCTCCAAATTCTCCCCCATTATCAAAGAAACAGATTTTTGAACGAAATCTCTCAGCTCCCGAGCGCTGGGAACAGCACTCTTCGCTCTCTGCTATGCCGTCCCCGAAGTGGTTGCCATGACTATGGCAAAACTAAACAGAGCAAAGCAAGGGCGCGGACCAACTCTTTTTTTGAACCTTGGGAAATGAGGAACCCTATGCCAAAGCGGGAGTGCAGCAACCTAAAAATACTGAAGCCCTGCAAAGAAGGCGAGGCCGGCCCACTTACATGCTAAGAAGCGGCAGTGTTTCACCCACTCAGAGTAAGCCCTAGGGAACCTACGACATCGGTATAGTCCAGTGGGGCGATACCTAGCCCCGAAAGTATCCTTTAACAAGAACCCAAGACTCGAGGAACCGTCTGCATTATCTCCAAGCTCGAGATAGCATCCTACCTCGAGGATCCCCACCGAAGAGAAATCAGAATTTATGAAGCTTTCCATGCCGTCACTCAACGCGAGGTAGTTTCAGATTTTGTGATTACCTTTCTAAAAAAGAAAGAATAAATGCAAGAAACTCCAATTGCGGAAGCACTGCAAAGGTTCGAAGCGGTGCTTGAGTATGAGCAACTCCTCAGCAAAAAAACCATCTCATACGTATCTAAAGGAAGCTGTCCGTATCAAAAATCAAATTGGACCCCCCAGTACCCGAAAATGGCTTTCATCCAGGATAACATTCTCGAATTTCCCAAAATTCGACACATTATCTACATGCAATTCAAAAGGTCCAGTCAGCCCAGTGCTATCCGATCAATCCAGGATTGCCCCGAGGTGTAATAATAGACTCGAAAAGGAGCTATGTCGGTCAGCATAAGAGCGGAAAGGATGCTCGCACCCGAGTCAAATATTAGCAGTCGAGAAGTAAAAGAAGGCAGTCAAAGGGCCTCAGTGGGTATGAACACATGCAATCACTAGACAAAGATCAAAGGCGAAAATCAAAGGAAAAAAATCAAAGGGATATATTCATGTTCATAAAGATCCGTGTACAACACCCCCGATGGGTCATGACATACGTTTACGAAAGCCCATGAAGGGTCTCTACACAGAAGTAAAAAGGCAAAAGGGTACATATAGTGATGGTCCAGGTCCTAGTCAAAGCGGCTGACGATCTGCCGTGGCGTTAACACTGCAAAATACCATCTTCCCCGATGCATGACCTCATAGAAAATGTCTCCCACAGCGCCTTCGGAGCCCTACCCCAACTTTCCATACTGATATCCCCAAAAGATGAACTAGGGAGCGGGGAGGGATGAAAAACACAATAGCTCTTCGAAGCTCGAGGACCCTCTTTGGAAAAGGGAGCCTCGGAGAGACAGCAGACCAAACAACCCTCTGTCCCGCTTGTACGGCTACTTCAAATACACTTATTCGAGCATCGAGCCGTGCAAGCTCCCGGCTCAGGGCAGAGTTCCATGTCGAGCCGGGGTACAGAGGTAAGCACCGGTGTATAATCCGAACGACTGTCTACATAAGAGGAAGACCAATTCCCGTCCATCACCACCTCGGGCCAACGATAGGAGAAAACACCAACATACCAACGACCATAGCGGGACAATGCAATTGTGCTCAACAAAGGGACATTGCGGCGAAGGGCCGTAGCTCGACTTAAGGGAACTCCTCCCAACGGTATTGATGCCATAAGCCCCAAGCATGATGTTCAAAGATAGAAGAAGATGAAAGGAAGGGATAGGCAATCATGCCGACGAAGATACTAGGATGGGAAAAACAATGCCAAGGCACCCTATTTATAGGGGAAACAACACGGTCGTCGAGGCTCTCGAAAACTGCCCGATGAATGCAATTATTACATCCTTGAAAAACTAAATCGACGGCAGTACTCTTACCTTGAAGAAAAGAAATGATAGAGTATTGAGCATGAGTCTATGAGATGTGCCATATATCACAAAACATTGCGCCATGATGCAAATTGCCAGTGTACTATCACCATGAGGAGTTCGAGGAGTCAATGGTCATAATCGTTTCCTATCGCTTCATTTAGAAAAACATGGAGACTATCTGTATGCAGTGAAATCAGAGGGCCTGATTTCTCGCCATTAAGCCATCTCGGGGAGGTACCTCGAGACCCCGAGAACACAAAGCCATAACTTAGCCCTCTCCTTCGGGGCTTGTCAAGGTCCGATTCGAGGCCGAGATAAATACAAAGGGGGGAAGACCCCAAGACACGCAGTTGAGTCTGATAGGGGCGGCCTATCCATAGCCTATGCTGGGGCGTAGAGTCAAGCCATCACATCTCCATATTTTGTAAATTAAATATACATGTATTGGTAACTAAGTTTCCTCTCCCACATAAAAGGGACTCGCCCTACCTTGTAGGGGACTAATGTTGCTCCAACAATTCTACAAAGTGCAATAATATCTTTCTCTCTCTTATTACTAAAACTAATTGGCTCTCACTGATACCAAGGATACCTCGATATCCTTTGCCTCTATATGTGTGCTTCATCTTTATATGTATTCTGCATCGTACAACTTGGTTTAGGTTATAAATAGCTTCATTTGATTATATCTCTAGTTGTTATACTACTCTCGATTGTCCCCGATAGCCCGTGGTCGACCTCAAAGTCCCCATTGGCCAAGCTTACATCCGGGTAGTAGGCCCTTCGGTTCGATCATTATCTCATTTTATCTCATGCACCATCGTTAAATTTCATATTATTAGCATCATGTTCTCTAAAAACTAGCTTGGGAATAGATCATGTATTTTTAGAGTCCCATTTCATAAATTTAATTGTCGTTACCATTTTTACGATAAACAAGACGTTATCCCGGGAGATTCCCCTACATGTTTACTTTTGGACTACGGATTTGTATTCTGGGAGATCCCCCTGCACTTTTATATTGGAACTACGGGACTACACCCGGTAGATTCCTCCAGTACTGGTATTTACATTTGGGACTACGGATCGGTATTCGAGGACTTCCCTAGGCACTATAAGTTGCATTACAAGACGGTATCCCAGGAGATCCACTGGATAATTATATTTGGGACTACTGGACGGTATCCTGGGAGATCCCCGGTTTGTATTGAGCTGTATTCCTTCTGTGATTATTTCATCTTTGTTGTAGTTGTTGCTACTTTTATTACGCTGTGTTACTTTAACACTGCTTCTTTTCCTTATATATTGTTGTATTTGACCGGTAGGGCCCTAACCTTCCTCATCACTACTCAAACGAGGTTAGGCTTGGCACTTACTGGGTACCGCTATGGTGTACTCATGCCCTTTCCTACACATATTTTTCGTGTACAGATCCAGGTACTTCTACTCATCCCTACTACCCTTGAGACGAGACGATAATCTAGAGACTTCGAGGTATATCTGCTGCATCCGCAGACCGAAGTATCCATTTCCATTCTCTTTTATAGTTTTAGCCCTTCTGTACTTATTTTGATTTAGACATTCTGAAGTTAGAACACAATGTAGTATCCATAGCTTGTGATTTATGGGTTTTCAGCTTTAGGGAAGTTGTCCAGTTTAAGAGTGATATTTTTATATGCTGAGTGGCATCTTAAACTTTCATTATGTTATTCCACAGTTTTATTAGGTTTATCTGTTATTTTTCCTTTTTTCGCAATTATTAGGCTTACCTAGTCGTAGATACTAGGTGTCGTCATGATAGTTCTTGGAGGGCGAACTGGGGTCGTGACACATTTTATGAGGAACTAGATACATACAAAGAAGGGCATTAACCTAAAAAGGTTGAAGAAAGTGATATAACATGCGCACATACCTTGATATTTCACTCCCCACCTAATGCGAAACATAGCTCACCACGGACGCTCGTCGCAAGACGAGTGGGTCACTAGCCTCCGGACCTAGCGAGGCAGATCAGAGACTTCGCCCGGCGTCCACAAAATTGCTACAACAAGGTAAAAACTCTATTATTTAACTAACTTCTGCTATAAGTACAACCTGAAAAAGCACCTGACACTCCACTCACGTGCGTAATTCCACCCTTCGGGGACGGAAAAAGATCTAAGGAGATAATATCGACCGTTCGGACCTGGACGAACCAACCAGCCCATTCTCGACCCCCTTCCTCTTTGTAATCGACAAAAAATGGCAGAGATGAATGACACTTCAGGGTTAGCAGGCCCTGGTAATGAAAGGGCCGATATAGTCGGATAAGGTGATCGAGCATAAATTTAAGATCGGCCTTCTCTGCAAAGAACCTCATCATCAGAACCACCCACCAAAATGACGGATGTATCTGCACCAAAGTAACCTGATACTTCAAGCAAAACTCAAGCACGACCCTATCGAGGGGGGCAAACTCAAAAAAATATAAGTATACACTCAAAAAACTGTCAGAAAAATCCATAACATTCTCTCCTGAAGGAAGCACCTGCAGCGCTAACCCTTCACTCCATCCACAGTATTTTCACACCATCTCCAAATACTCCCCCCTTATCAAAGAAACAGTCTTCAGAACGAAATCTCTCAACTCCTGAGCGCCGGGAACAGCACTCTCCGCTCTCTGCCATACCGTCCCCAAAGTGGTTGCCATGACTATGGAAAAACTAATCAGAGCAAAGCAAAGGCGCGCACCAACTCTTTTTTGCACCTTGGGAAATGAGGAACCCTATGCCAAAGCGGGAGTGCAACTTCCTAAAAATAGTAAAGCCCTGCAAAGAAGCCGAGGCCGATCCACTTACATGCTATGAAGCAGCAATGTTTCACCCACTCAGAGTAAGCCCCAGAGAACCTACGACATTAGTATAGTCCAATGGAGCGATACCTAACCCCGAAAGTATCCTTTGACAAGAACCCAAGCAAGAAACTCCAATTGCGGAAGCACCGCAGAGGTTCGAAGTGGTGCTTGAGTATGACAACTCCTCAGCAAAAGATCCATCGCGTACATATCTATAGGAAGCTATCCGCATCAAAAATCAAATGGGGCCCCCTGGTACCCGAACCTGGCTTTCATCAAGGATAACATCCTCGAATGTCCCAAAATTTGACACATTATCTATATGCAATTCAAAAGGCCCAGGCAGCCCAGTACTATCCGATCAATCCAGGATTGCCCCGAGGTGCAGCAATGGACTCGAAAAGGAGCCATGTCGGTCAGCAGAAGAGCGGAAAGGATGCTCGCACCCGAGTCAAATATCAGTAGCCGAGAAGTAAAAGGAGTCAGTCATAGGGCCTCAAGGGGTATGAACACATGCAATCACTAGACAAAGATCAAAGGCAAAAATCAAAGGAAAAAATCAAAGGGATATATTCATGTTCATAAAAATCCGTGTACAACACCCCCCGACGGGTCATGTCATACGTTTACGAAGGCCCAAGAAGGTTCTCTACATAGACGTAAAAAGGTAAAAAGGTACATATAGTGAAGGTCCAAGTCCTGGTCCAAGCGACTGACGATCCACCGTGGCCTTAACACCGCAAAATACCATCTTCCCCGCACGCATGACCTCAAATAAAATGTCTCCCACAGCGCCTTCGGAGCCCTACCCCGACTTTCCACACTAATATCCCCAAAAGATTAACCAGGGAGTGGGGAGGGATGAAAAACACAATAGATCTCCGAAGCTCGAGGACCCTCTTTGGCCAAGGGAGCCTCGGACAAATAGCGAACCGAACAACCCTCTTTCCCGCTTGTACGGCTACTTTAAATACACTTCTTTGAGCATCAAGCCTTGCAAGCTCCCGACCCAGGGCAGAGTTCCACGTCGAGCCGGGGTATGGAGGGAAGCAGCGGTGCATAATCCGAAGGACTCTCTACATAAGAGGAAGACTGATTCCCTATCCATCAACACCTCTGGCCAACGATAGGAGCAAACACCAAAATACCAACGACCATAGGGGGATAACGCGATTGTTCTCAACAAAGGGACGTCCCGGCGAAGGGCCATAGCTCAACTTAAGGGAACTCCTCCAAACGGTCTTGATTCCATAAGCCCCAAGCATGTTGTTCGAAGATAGAAAAAGATGACAAGAAGGGATAGGAAGGCATGCCAACGAAGATACTGGGATAGGAAAAACAACGCCAACACGCCCTATTTATAGGGGAAACAACACGGTCATCGAGGCTCTAGAAAACTGGCCGATGAATGCAATTATTGCATCCTTGAAAAACTAAATCGACGGCAGTACGCTTGCCTTGAAGAACGGAAATGACAGAGTATTGAGCATGAGTCTATGAGATATTCCATCTATCATAAAATATTGCACCACGATGCAAATCACCAATGTACTATGGCCATGAGGAGTTCAAGGAGTCAATGGTCATAATTGTTTCACATCGCTTCGTTCAGAGAAACATAGAGACTATTTGTATGCGGTGAAATTAGAGGGCCCGATTTCTCGCCATTAAACCATCTCGGGGAGGTACCTCGAGACCCGAAGGACACAAAGCCACAGCTTAGCCCTCTCCTTTGGGGCTTGTCAAGGTCCAATTTGAGGCCGAGATAAAGACAAACGGGACAAGCCCCCAAGACACGCAGTTGAGTCTGACAGGGACGGCCTATCCATAGCTTACGCTAGGGCGTCGAGTCAAGCCATCACATATCCATATTTTGTAAATTTAGTATACATGTATTCGTAACTAAGTTTCCTCTCCTATATAAAGGGACTCGCCCTACCTTGTAGGGGACTAATGTTGCTCCAACAATTCTACAAAGTGCAATAATATCTTTCTCTCTCTCTTCTTACTAAAACTAATTGGCTATCATTGATACCAAGGGTACCTCGATATCCATTGCCTCTATATGTGTTCTTCATCTTCACATGTGTTCTTCATCGCGCAACTTAGTTTCAGTTATAAATAGCTTCATTTGATTATATCTCTAGCTGTTATACTACTCTTGATAGTCCCCGATAGCCCGAGGTCGACCTCGAAGTCCCCATCGGCCACGCTTTCATCCGGGTAGCAGGCCCTTCAGTTTGATCATTATCTCATTTTAGCTCATGCACCATCGTTAAATTTCATATTATTAGCATCATCTGCTCTAAAAACTATCTTGGGAATAGATCACGTATTTTTAGACTCCCATTTCATAAATTTAATTGTCGTTACTATTTTTACGGTAAACAGGATGGTATCCCGGGAGATCCCCCTACACGTTTACTTTCGGACTACGGATTTGTATTCTGGGAGATCCCCGATTTTTATCTCTATGTTATCCTGTATTCCTTTTGTGATTATTTCATCTTTGTTGTAGTTGTTGCTACTTTTATTACGTTGTGTTACTTTAATACTGCTTCTTTTCCTTATATATTGTTGTATCTGACCGGTAGGGCCTTGACCTTCCTCGTCAATATTCGACCGAGGTTAGGCTTGGCACTTACTGGGTACCACTGTGGTATACTCATGCCCTTTCCTACACATATTTTTTGTTTGCAGATCCAGGTACTTCGAATCATCCCTACTACCCTTGAGGCGAGGTGATAATCTAGAGACTTCGAGGTGTATCTTCCGTGCCCGCAGACCGAGGTGTCCCTTTCCATTCTCTTTTGTAGTTTTAGCCCTTCTGTACTTATTTTGATTTAGACATTCTGGAGTTAGAACACAATGTAGTATCCATAACTTTCATTATGTTATTCTGTAGTTTTATTAGGTTTATCTGTTATTTTTCCTTTTTCGCAATTGTTAGGCTTACCTAGTCGTAGAGACTAGGTGTCGTCATGATAGTTCGCGGAGGGCGAAATGGGGTCGTGACACATTTGGTGAAGGTTGGTGGAGTTGAAGGAAATTCAAGGCTTGAAATCCAATCCAATATCAATTGGTTCAGGATTGAGAAGTACGAGGAAGCCTACAAACTTTGTGTATTGTCCTTGAGTTTGTTTGTGCGACGTGCAGACTATTCAATGGAGATATTGGATTACTTTTTTTGTGCTTTAAAGAATATATCATTTTATATATTCCCTCTAATAAATAGAATCCCAAACAAGATGCAATTTACTTCCCGAAATATTCCTGATGCACTTGAATCACTGTGACGACCAGATAGGCCGTTTGTAAGGGCCCGGTCATTCGTTCTGAGAGTTATAGCCCTATTTTCCCGAAATTGAATGATTATTATAATATTGTTGATTTCTGTTGGCCAAAACAAAACAGAGGAAAATGTTATTTTGTCTCGTACAACTGACACTAGTTGTATGAGATAACTTTTTTGTCTCACATTTTTATGGATTCAGATTTCTGTGGACCCATAAGTGTAAGATTTGGGTCCACAAATTTATGAGATAAAAAGGAGCCTCCTACAACTCGTTGTATCAAGTTGGTAGGTTTTTTTCGGAGAAGTTTTGGAGTGAAATAAACACTCAGTCTCTTAGTTAGAAAACTAAGTTAGAAAAGTCAATCGGAAGTTGACTTATGAGTAAACGAATTCGAATTTCGATTTTTATGATTTTATTAGCTTTGTTGGGGATTTTAGACTTAGGAGTGTGTCCGAAATATAATTTGGAGGTCCTTGGTAGAATTAGGCTTGAATTGGCAAAGGTTAGAAATTTGGCGATTTTGGTCTGGCAGCAGAAAATTAGGTATCAGGGTCGGAATAAAATTTCAAAAGTTGGAGTAGGTTTGTAGTTTTATTTTTTATGTGTGTGCAAAATTTGAATTCATTCGGATGTGGTTTGATATGTTTCGGAGTCGTTGGCGAGTTTTGGAAGTTTAAAAGTTCATTGGCTTGAATCAGAGGTTGATTTGGTGTTTTGGTGTTGTTTTGGGTGTTCTGAAGTTCGACTAAGTTCAGATAGTAATATGTGACTTGTTGGAATTATTGGTTGAGTTCCCATGGGCCTCGGGTGATTTTCGGATAGGTTTGGGTTGTGTTGCGCTCGTTTTTCTTATGTTTCGATATCGTTTCTTCAAGCGTTAATGATATCAAATGGAACAAATGAGCTCTTATTTCTTTTTTTATTGAATCATTAGATACGTATTGTAATTATGGACCCGCAGGAAAAAGAATCATCAAATTTGGACATCGTATGAGGATCTCATGATCATTTTAATAAGAATTAGGTTGCCAGATTTTTCACATTAATTACAAAATTGCCATTGATAGCATATTTAAAAAATTTCACTATTTGCAATATTAAAACAAATATATCTCATTCATTATAAGGTCAAATTGAGTTGTCTGCGCGGTAAATGATTGAGTGAGGTCGAGGGCCTGGTTGTGAGGATATTAATACCATAGCGCATAAGTTATCCACATAGCACGTGAGTTGACCGTGTAGATCCAGGTATTATTATGTTGACACATGAATTGTTCGTGCTTAGAGCTTGGTCTTTTGGAGCTCCTCCGGAGTCTGTATACACCCACAGTGAGCGCAGAGTGTTCAGTGTATTGAGTGTTGAGTGCTGAGTGCGAGTGTTGTATGATGGAGTGACATTGTTGTGAGGTTGCATTTATTTTTGCTATTGCTGCATTTATCTCTTAAATTTCTTTGTGGCATTTAAGGAGTTATGGAACTTACCTGTTTATTTCTGTTTAGTTTTAAATTGTGAAAATAAATAACTAGATTGTTTTACTTAGCTCGTCACTACTACTCAGTTCCTTAGTTATTTATGTTACTACTGAGTGGTTGTACTCATACTATACCCTTCAATTTATGTCCCAATCCACGTGAGTTAGAGCGCGGTGATCATTGAGTTCAGGCCGGCTATCTGTGGAGATTGCAAGGTAGTTGCTAGTGTCCGCGAGACCTTGTTACTCCTTTTGTCATTTCTTCTTTTAGACAGTTATATATCTTAGCTCATAGTTTTAGATGTTCATGACTTAGTGAAACCCCGATGTTTGGGTCTCGTTTTTTGTATTTTTCTATATTATATTTAGATTTGATTTAGTTTATGAAAAATTTAAATGTTGAAATATTTTATTAAACTCTTATAATCGATTTAGTAGTAATGTTTTGGGAAATAGGCCTGCCTTGTAACACGATAGGCGCCATCACGATATGGTTAGATTTTAGGTCGCGACACCGTTTTAAATACTAACTTTTATTTTTGAGTTTCAAGATCTCTATTAGCGTCATTTGATATTTCTTGATTTTCATGCTTGGTCCTTATTATTTTTACGCAAATTTTTAAAGAAAAGTGATACTAGACTTAAAATGAGAGTTGAGTTGACCAAGGTCAATATTCTTGACTAATGACATCGGATCGATATTTTGATGATTTTGGTAGGTTCGTATGATATTTTTGGACTTGTACGCACGTTTGATTAGGGTTCGAGGTAACCCGAGCACATTTCGATGCGTTATGTAAAAAATTGTGAAAATGAGCTTTCAAGTTGAAAATTGTGAGTTTTGATGATCAATTCTTGCTATTTGATATTATTTGGATGATTTGAGGTAGCGAGCAAATTTTAGTATATTATTACACTTGTGTGCATGTTTGGTCTGGAGTCTAAAGGGCTCGGGTATGTTTTAGATGTGTTACAGAAGAGTTTTAATCATTAAGCAACTGCTGGTGCATTTGACTTGTTGGCTCCTGTTGTAGATCTTGCAATTTTGAGGGTCAGTCTCATATTTGCAAGCCTCGCTTTTTGTAATAATTCGAGCAGTTGTTTTATGTATTGTGTACCTGTTTCCCTATGTATTGACTCTACTATGTTTATTTTTGATTATGTGACTTGCTAGGGTGGTTGGATTCGTTTTGGGAAAGTCTAGTAGTGAATTGGAGCACTTAGTCCCAGGGTTGGAAGCTTAAGTTGAAATAGTTAACCAGAGTAACTTTTTTGTAGACAAATCCGAAATGGAAGTTTGATGATTCATATAGCTTTGTATGATGATTTTGGACTTAGATGTATGTACGAATGTTGACTTGGAGGTCCGTAGGTTGATTTTGAACTTTTTGGCGAAAGTAGGAAAGTTGAAGGGTTGGAAAACGGAGAGGATTAACCAAGAGTTGACTTTGTTGATTGTCACACCCCAATCTGGGGAGGCGTGGCTGGCACCCGGTGCCGCACTGGCTCGAGCGAACTACTATATAACATATGATCATTTGACCAAAACTAGAACACACATAGGTTGAGTTGGTTGAACTCTTTCATTTTCTAAAACTAGAACACACATAGGTCGAGTTGGCTGAACTCTTTCATTTTCTAACTATCATGGGCCAATATGGCCACAACTCATAATGTATAACTATAAATGGGAAAATACTGTATCACTGAACCATTTTTCTTAAAACATGAATATATATGGACAGTCAAGGCCTCTGACATACTGTACCAAATGAACCTCTATCGACAAAGCCTCTAAGATTATCTGACATCAAATGGGACTGGGTATCGGCCTACCCATAAGTCTGTAGTAAAATTCTAACATGATGACTCATAAACTCGGCTGCACTTTGAATGAGGTGGACTCTTACTGATCCTTCGTTGAATGCCAGTCTCGTCTACTATGAGGGTTCATTAAACTGATTATCTATACCCGCAGGTATGAATGCAACGTCCCCAATAAAAGAACGTCAGTACGAATAATGTACTGAGTATGTAAGGAAGAACGAAAACTTAATAATAAGTCAACATTAGTTAAAGATATATAAGCATCAACCTGAATCTCTAAAGTGCCACCGTATATGCTTAATTATTATACATACATATGGATAATGCTTCTCTTTGAGACTATTATCCATATTTTATTATGCATGACTGCCCAACTGATCAGTGGTAACTGCCCGACCGGCCGTAGCACGATGGCAAATGCATGAGTGCCCTACCGGCAGTAGCTTGGTAGTAAACATGTAGCTGCCCAACCGGCCGTAGCTCGGTGGTAAATGAATATGCATGACTTCCTAACCGGTGGTAAATAATGATACATAACTACCCAATTGGTGATAACTGCCCGACCGGTCGTAGCACGTTGGTAAATGCATGAAGATGCATGTTTCTCTATATTGTAGACGTAATAATCTTTATCAAATACCTCAATAGGGAACTAGATACATACTTAGACATGCTTGAATATCACTTTACGGAAATGAATAACATAAGCATCCTTAACTACTAAGAATAGAACCACTTATGGAATAACATTACGTTTACGTATCATTACTTGGATCATGCCAAAAGAAAGAAGGGATAGCCTTAACATACCTGAAGTAGGAAAAAATTCGTGTGATATTATTGAGATGGATTACACCGTACTCCCTTAGTAATGCAAAATCTCACGTTTCTATTTGTTGAAGATTTGTACCCTTCTACGTTAGCTTCAGATTGTCTTCTACGTTAGCTTCAGATTCGTACTATTTCCCGAATTATTTTCTTGAATGCATATCAAATGTTTGTAGCGACACACGAAATGTGCATCTCATTTAGAGTGGTTTTATTGTATTTAAAACAAAGTGAGATATTAGATGCCTCAATCTTTTGAAGGTTCTTCATTTTAGTTTTATCTTTCTTGCTTAGGGAAGTGGAAATGAGAAAGAAGGCTCATACGGACATTGACTACTATTTGTTTGTAATACTAATTGTTGACGTTGGAAATGGATTGCATGCAGGATCACAAGTGTTGACATTGAATGAGCATGTCTTCATTTTGTTTGACAATCCATTAACCCAATATGACTAAGAGTCATATGTTTTGTTAGTGGCTTGCTGCCAAGTGGGGTTGTGGGTTAATCTATATCCGAACTTTATCTAATTAATTAAGAATTATTTCAAATTACTTAAAATACTACTCACTTTTAATACACTTTATTTATCTTACTATCATGGTCATGTGGTACCATATTAAATAAATACATACCCTATTATTTTATTAAAATATCCATGTAAAAATACATATATTTTTCTCAACTTCTAATTTTCCTAATCTCATATAAAGAGTAAAAAATTTCGTACACATAATTCTTAAAATGGTAAAAAGATAAATTTCTTGTCTTGTGAAAAAAAAAATTCTATCTTTACAATAAAGAAAATCTCATAACTTTTCTCATATTATGTATATAATTTAAAATATATACGAAAGTAGTAATATTAATAACTATATAAAATCATATTTTTCAAACCATTTTCTTTTAAAAAAATTTCCAATCAAAATACCATATTAAATATATATATATATATATATATATATATATATATATATATATAACAGTATCATGGTTGTTAAACTTACGGGGTGTAACATTGATATAGGGTCCAAATTTTAGTTTCGGAAGTTGAAATAAGCCCGTTGGGTTATTGGGACTTGCATGCAAAATTTGAGGTTATTTGGAGCTAATTGTTATGGTTCGGCTTGAGTTTTGGAAGTTGAGAGTTTATTAGTTTCATTAGTCTTTAATTGGGGTGTTATTCGTAATTTTGGTGTTGTTTAACGTGATTTAAGGTTTCGAATAAGTTTATATTGTATTTTAGGACTTGCTGGTACGTTTGGTTGGGGTCCCGAGGGACTCGGGTATGTTTCAGGTTGAGATCAGATCAATTGAAGACGTAGTGAGATTGCTGAAGATTTGCAGGTTTTGTTGTTTCCGCATCTGCGGAGGGCTTGGCCGCAGATGAGGAGCCGCAGCAGTGGCCATTTGTGCGTAGGTGTGAGGAAAGGTGGAGACTATCTGGGAGCGTAGGTGCAAGGTAATTTCCATATGGCGTCGAAGGTGCGCATATTTTGACCGCATATGTTGTTTTGCGGGACAGACTACATATGTCGAAGGGTTTGGTATTTCCTCATTTTTGGATTTGTGAAGCTCGGCTAAGGCTGAATTTTGGGGTTCTTTTTACCATACAAGAGGTAAGTGAAGTCTAATCACTTTTGATAATTAATATTGGTTACCCATGGAATATTACATCTAGTTTGTGTGATTTTAATATAAAATTTAGGAATTCTGGACTATATTATTGTAGAGCGAGATTTGATGATTTAAGGGTCAATTTATGATAGGAATTGGATAAAACTAGTATGGTTGGACTCGTATTTGAATGGTGTTTGGAATTTATAAATTTGGTAGGGCTCCGAGGTGCGAGCACGTGGTTGACGTTTTGGGTTGACTTTTTAATTTTGGTTAAATATACTAGTTTTATCATTTTGAATCAATTTCTACGGCTTCTATTAATTATATTAAGTTACTTTGGCTATATTCGGGACATCCTAAGGTTGATATAAGCGGGAAGGGCTTGTTAGAGGAGTGATTTGTCTTGCTTGAGGTAAGTATCGTATCCCAACATGGTTTATGCACTAGTTTCCCAAGTTCTTTGTGATAGCTACACACTAAAGATGCGCATATGTGTGGGGTTTGAGCCCACGTGCAAACACCAGAGTATTTATCCATGCTCGGGGTAGTACTTAGACTATGAAGTTCCTTGATTTGATTGTTAAACTTTAAGCTGTAATGATGGCTTTTTCGTTTATAGTGTCTTTTTAGGATTTTCTGCGACTGTGTCAATTCGAAGTGAATGTTCCATGATGATGGTTCATAATGAAGGTTCTTCCCTATAAATACCACATTACATACCACCCAAAAATTTCTTCTTCTTTATTGCATTCATACCGAGACTACTTTTTCTTGATCTGCAACTTCTCTCTTTTCTTTGTTCTTCTACTATTAAAATGACTTCCCATATTCAAGCCCTTCTTCATCATCAGATCCTCATAAAATGATCATCGTTGATGCACTTCCACCTTTTTCTGCCTCAGTTAGGAGTATAAGAGATGATAGACTTCGTAGTTTAGGTTTTATATCAACTTGTAGCTCAACTTATTCTCGTAAGAACACTTCGAAGCCTTCTTCTTCGAAAGCCAAAACTTCATCAGCCTCTAGATCCTCCTCTAGAAATAAAGACCATAACAAACCGTTACATGAGCCAATTGTTTCTAAAACTATTCCTCATAAGTTACCATTCAAATCGGACTATGAGGAATGAGAAAGAAAGTTTCTTCCATATAAACACTAAACCCTGCCAATCAATACCCTACTTAAATCTTCGTTGGACTTTTTTCTCTAGATCTTTGTGAATACCATTGGAAATCTAATTTCCCTGTGGTAGTTCCTAGTGCTGATGAACGAATAACCTCTTAATGTGAAGGTAATTCGTTTGTGTACACTGTTCCATTTATCGTTGAATTTTAACTATCTAGAGTGAGACTAGATAGTTATGAGATAATCGTAGGATGATATTGATCAGCTACCGATATAGGGAGTTATCTATTGGATATTAGTATAACTTACATCTATTTCGTATTTCTTATATTTCTTATATTCCTGCTATTTTGTTATTTTGCGTTATGTAGTATATTTCATGTTAATCTTAGTATGAGTCTATTAATAGTACTAACGTATCGTCTCTTGTTGATGTCTTGAGCCGAGGGTCTCCTGGAAACAGCCTCTCTGCCCCCCAGGGTAGGGGTAAGGTCTGCGTACATATTACCCTCCCCAGACCCTACTTGTGGGATTATACTGGGTTGTTGTTGTTATTGTTGTTGTATCGTTACTTCAATGTGTGTCTTGGTCAAATAGGCCTAATAGTGTGGAGGGCAGTAGTCTGCATGTGTTATTAATCAAACTTAGTTTCTGTAACGACCCGGTTGGTCGGTTTTGAAATTTGCGCCCCGATCCCCCATTACCCGTTTCCCCTAAGTTCATTTCTGCTATTTTGGTTTGCCGGGACGTTCGGTGTTAGGATTCGGAGTGTTTTGGGACACTTAGTCCCTAAATGAGAGCTTAAGAGTTAAAAAATGGCCCGTAATTGGAACAGTAGGAAGACAACCTAGAAATGGAAATATGATGGTTCCGTTAGCTCCGTTAGGTGATTTCGGGGTTTGGAGCGTGTTCGGAATGTATTTTGGAGGCTTGTAGCTCATTTAGGCTTGAAATGCCGATGTTTGAATTTTTGAAGTTTCCGGTCCGATAGTGAGTTTTTGATCCGAGGGTCGAATTGGAATTCCGGAAGTTGCAGTAGCTCCGTCATATCATTTGGGATGTGTGTGAAAAATTTCAGGTCATTCGGGCAAGGTTTGGTTAGGTTTTTTATCGAATGTGTGTTTTATTACAATTTGAAGTTCTTAGGCTTGAATCTTTGATTTAACCGGACTTCCGGTGTTGTTTTAGGTGTTTTAAGGAATGGTACAAGTTTGAATAAGGTATTAGGTGGTATTGGGGCTTTTGGTTGAGGTTTCGGGGACCTCAGGATGATTTTGGGTGGTTAACGGGGAAAAATTTCTAAGTTTGCAGCAGCTGGTATTTTGATCCTTTTGGTATTTTCGCTTCTGCGGTTTGGGGACTGCAGAAGCGGCTCCCCCATCGCAGAAGCGAGATTGGTCTTCCCCCTCAGGAACCGCAAAAGCGGTTGGTTGTCCGCATAAGCGATACCGCAGAAGCGGTTATTTTTCCACAGAAGCGAAATGTGGCCTTTTAAATGAAACCGCAGAAGCGGCCAGTGGTTCGCTTAAGCGGGACCGCAGAAGCGGTCCCTTGTCCGCAGAAGCGGAAATGACTGTTCAGAAATATCTATTTAGAGGGTTTAATTTCATAAGTTTGAAAATCGATTGAGAGCTCGGGAGAAGGCGATTTTGAGTGGGTTTTGAAGAGAAAATCATTGGGTAACGTTTCCTTAATCCCTTTTCATTATATAGCTAAATACACCATTGGAATTCAAATTTAGCATCAAAATTGATTAATTTGTGTTAAAACTTCATAGACTAAACTATTGGGTTTTGAGGGGACATTTGGCCTCCGATTTGGGAGATTTTTATATGGTTAGACTCGTGAAAGTACGAGGGTTCTGAAAATGTAAAAATTATTCGATTTCGAGACATTGGCTAGAGGGGCATTTTGGTTATTTTACCTATTTTCGCGCCCTAGCTTTAATTTTAATAGTGGAATCAGTTGTTGCAATATTATTTACGATGTGTAATTGAATTGAATAGATTTGGTCCATTTGGAGTCGGATACTCGTGGCAAAGGCNGTTTATTAGAGTCTCGCTGATCGGTATGGAGACGACTGTACTTATCTACGAGAGGCTACGTAACTGTTTAGGAAAAATCTTAACTTCTTTTGAATTCCTTGTCGTGCGATATTTTGACATCAATTCTAAACTTCTGTCTTCTATTCTCTCACAGATGGTGAGGACATGTGCTACATGAGAGAACCAGGCACCCGCGCCCCCTTCTACCCCCTTTAGAGGTCGGGGTCGGGGTCGGGGTAGAGGTCGAGGACGCGCACGTAGTGTAGCCACAGCACCTGCGCGAGCCGCTGCCGAGGTACCACCAGCAGATTTGGCCGGAGCTCGGGCACCTGGCACACCCACCACTGCTACTACCACTCCAGTGCTCCAGGAGACTCTGGCTCACTTCATGAGCATGTACACTACCTTGGCTCAGGAGGGGTTTCGTCCCCTCGCTGCAGCCACATCCCAGGCCAGGGGAGGGGCCCAAACTCCCGCAGCCCGTACTCTGGAGCAGAGAGCGCAGATGGAGCAGGTTCCAGAGGTTATTCCTATACCGCCTGCAGCACCAGCACAGCTCGGGGATGGGTCAGTTGTTTCCAAGGACGAGCAGCGTAGACTATAGAGGTTCAAGAAATATGATCCCCCAGTGTTCAGTGGCCTAGCATCAGATGACGCCTTGGGATTTTTGGAGGAGTGNGTTCTATTGATATTGATCCGGTTCGAGGTAAGTGGCTTGTCTAACATTGTGTGGGGGACCTTTCCCCTTAGGATTTGTTTTCTTGATATTTGAGTGCCTTGTACGTAAGGTGACGAGCGCGTACTTGAGCCGATTGATGGAAAAAATCCAATTTCACTTAAGTTGTTGATATTTAGTTTTCTTTCTTGCTTGTTTTATCCTACCTGAACATTATACTTGTGCTAGATTAGGAAAGCATGTTTAGCTAACTTAACTGCCTAACTGCCTAAATTGTTTTGACTGTACTATGTGAAGCATGCTAGGTTAGTTCTATCTGCTGCTCTGTCGTTCGTACTTTATTCCTTGGACTATTTCTGGTTGTAACTGTGTATTTACTTTGGGACAAGAGGTTCGATTCCCGGTAGATCCCCCTGCACTTTTATTTTGGGACTGCAGGACAGTATCCCTGGAGACCCCCCTGCACTTTTATTTTGGAACTACGGGACGGTATCCCGGGAGATCCCCCTGCACTTTTATTTTGGGACTAAGGGACGGTATTCCAGGAGATCCCCCTGCACATTGATGATTGGGCTACGGGACGGTATCCCGGGAGATCCACTGGACAGTTGAGGAAAGGGCTACAGGACGGTATCCTGGGAGACCCTTATTAGTATCTTTATATTGAACTGTGTTACTCTGTGTTTCTGCTCTATCCTTGTAGTTATTATTGCTTCGTTGATTTTCCTTATTACACTACTGCGTTTATTATTATTGTCAGAATTCCACACTGTTAGTTTTTGTTATTATTATATTTTTGCCTCGGTAGGGCCCTGACCTTTCCTCGTCACTACCCGACCGAGGTTAGGCTTGGCACTTACTGAGTACCACTGTGGTGTACTCATGCCCTTCCTGTGCATGTTTTTCATGTGCNTTGGGCATAATGGAGTCTAGCGGCGTCTCTTTCACCGCATTTCAGCTTCAGGGAGCCGCCTATGATTTGTGGCGTACTTATGAGTTGGACAGTCCAGTCGATTCTACCTCACTGACTTGGACCCAGTTCTCAAACATGTTTATGAGAGAGTTTGTTCCCCAGAGCCTCAGGGATTCATGGCGCGCGGAGTTTGAGCACTTGCGCCAGGGTGCTATGACAGTTTCAGAGTATGCCATCCTTTGTACCAAGTTGGCTAGACATGCACCGGCTTTGGTTGCCACAGTTCGGGAGAGAGTTCATAGGTTTATCGAGGGTTTTATTCTTCCCATCCGGTCCAGCATGGGTCGAGAGTTAGAGATGGATATTCCTTCCCAGCAGGTAGTGAGCATTGCTAGAAGGATCGAGTGTATGCTCGCCAGGGAGCGAGGGGAGAGGGAGGCCAAGAGGTCTCAAGACTCGGGTCACTACTGTGGTGCCCGTACCCTATTAGCAGGTCGCTATGGTAGGGGTTATTCTAGCAGCCCTGTATATTCAGCTTTGCCAGCAGCTGGCAGTACTCCAGCTCCGCCTGCACCTCAGGAGCCTTATTATGCGCCTCCAGTTTCTAGTGCGCCTCCTGCGCGGGNTCAGGTACCTCTACTCAGGCACTATCAGTGAGGCAAGAGGACCACGGAGATTTCGAGGTAGTTCTGCTGCATCCACAGACCAACGAGTCTCCTTCTTACTATATCTTTAGTATCTATTTTTCTCTCTTTCGGTTGTTAGAATATTCTAAAGTTTGGAGCCATACCGTACATTTCTATAGCCTGTGTTGCCCGTGTGTTTCCGGGTCTTTGGGAATAGAGTTAGACTTGTGTTTTATTGAGTTGTACATGCCGAGTGGAATCCAGTACAGTTACTTTTAGTTATTTAATTTGGTTTTCCCCTATTTTTCTGAAACTGTTATACTTTCCATAATATTTGGCTTACCTGGTCGTGGGGACTAGGTGCCATCACGACATGTTCACGATCGGTGANCGATACTTCCAGAGGTCAGCCCAGTAGGCCCAGCCCCAGTCCCAGCCAGTCACAACCACCGCGTCCTCCCAGAGCTTGCTATGAGTGTGGTGACACCCGTCACGTGGTTAGGGAATGCCCCAGACTTGGTAGGGGTGCATCTTCACAGACTGCTCAGCTGCAGCCGGGTCCTTAGAGTTCTCAGGCTATGGTTACAGCTCTCGCTGCTACCCGGCCTGCCCAGCCATCCAGGGGCAAAGGCTAGGGAGATAGAGGTTACCCTCAAAAGAGGGGTCGGTCCAGATATTATTGTATTCCTGCTTGCACTGAGGTGGTTGCCTCCGATTCCGTCATCACAGGTATTATTCTAGTTTGTCACAGAGAGGCATCGGTTCTATTCGATCCAGGCTCTACTTATTTGTATGTGTCTTCTTATTTTGCTTCGCATTTAGGTGTGCCTCGGGATTCTTTGAGTGCCCCTGTTTATGTTTCTACTCCTGTGGGAGATTCTCTTGTTGTAGACCGCGTTTACCTGTCGTGTTTGGTTACTATTCGTGGTTTTGAGACCAGGGCGGATCTATTATTACTCGGTATGGTCGATTTTGATATTATTCTGGGCATGGACTAGTTGTCACCCCATCATGCTATTCTTGATTGTCACGCCAAGACCGTGATGCTGGATATGTCAGGTGTTCCACGTATTGAGAGGAATGGTACCTTAGATCATACTCCCAGTAGAGTTATCTCTTTCCTTAAAGCTCAACATATGGTTGAGAAGGGGTGTGCCGCATATTTAGCTTATGTGAGAGATGTCAGTGTTGATACCCCTTGTGTTGATTCAGTCCCAGTGGTACGGGATTTCCCCGATGTGTTTCCAGCTGATCTTTCGGGCATGCCGCCCGATAGAGATATCGATTTTGGCATTGATCTGTTGCCGGGCACTCAGCATATTTCCATTCCCCCGTATCGCATGGCTCCTCCTGAGTTGAAGTAGTTGAAGGATTAGTTGCAGGAATTGCTTGGCAAGGGTTTTATTCGGCCTAGTGTTTCGCCGTGGGGTTCTCCTATCTTGTTTGTGAAGAAGAAGGATGGTTCTATGCGAATGTCCATTGATTATCGCCAGTTGAACAAAGTTACAGTGAAGAACCGTTATCCTCTACCTCATATTGATGATCTGTTTGACCAGCTTCAGGGCGCACAGGTATTTTCCAAGATTGATTTGCGCTACGGTTACCATTAGTTGAAGATTCGGTAGCTAGATATCCCGAAGACTGCCTTCAGGACTCGGTATGGTCATTACGAGTTCCTTGTTATGTCTTTTGGGCTGACTAATGCCCCGGCAGCTTTTATGTGTTTGATGCACAGTGTATTCAGGTCGTATCTTGACTCATTCGTTATCATTTTTCTTGATGATATTCTGGTATATTCCCGAAGTCGGGAAGATCATGAGCAGCACTTGAGGACAGTGCTTCAGACTCTGAGAGAGAAGGAATTATATGCAAAGTTCTCAAAATGTGAGTTCTGGCTGAGTTCTGTGGCATTCCTAGGCCACATGGTATCGAGTGAGGGCATTCGAGTGGATCCGAGGAAGGTGGAGGCCATGCAGAGTTGGCCCAGGCCCTCCTCAGCTACAGAGATTCGTAGTTTCCTTGGCTTGGCGGGTTATTACCGTCGCTTTGTGGAGGGGTTTTCATCGATAGCGGTCCCTATGACTAGATTGACCCAAAAGGCTGCCCTATTTCTGTGGACAGAGGAGTGTGAGGCGAGCTTCCAAAAACTCAAGACAGCTTTGATTTCTGCCCCAATCTTGATGCTGCCTACCGGTTCGGGGCCTTATACAGTTTATTGTGATGCCTCACGGGTTGGACTTGGAGCGGTGTTGATGCAGATGGTAGGGTGATTGCCTACGCGTCCAGACAGTTGAAAGTGCATGAAAAGAACTACCCTGTCCACGATCTTGAATTAGCTGCTATTGTTCATGCCTTGAAGATCTGGCGTCATTATTTGTACGTGGCGCCTTGTGAGATCTATACTGACCATCGGAGTTTGCAGCACTTACTTAAGCAGAAAGACCTGAATATGCGTCAGAGGAGATGGTTAGAATTGTTAAAGGATTATGATATTACTATTCTTTATCACCCGGGCAAGGCCAATGTGGTAGCCGATGCCTTGAGTTGCCGGGCGGAGAGTTTGGTGAGTTTGGCATATTTACCAGCCTCGGAGAGACCTTTGGCGATGGATGTTCAGGCCTTAGCGATCCAGTTCGTGAGATTGGACCGTTCGGAGCACAGTCGGGTTCTAGCCTTTGTGGTTTCTCGGTCTTCCTTATTTGATCGTATCAGGGAATGGCAGTATGATGACCCTCATTTGTTTGTTCTTCAGGACAGAGTTCGGCGTGGTGATGCCAGAGAAGTGACCATCGGGGTGATGGAGTATTGAGGATGCAGGGCTGGATTTGTGTGCCCAATGTCGATGGTCTTCGAGAGTTGATTCTAGCAGAGGCCCAGAGCTCGCGGTACTCCATCCATCCGGGTACCGCGAAGATGTATCAGGACTTGAGGCAGCACTACTGGTGGAGGCGGATGAAGAAGGGTATAGTTGACTACGTTTCTAGATGCCTCAACTGCCAGCAGGTGAAGTATGAGCACCAGCGTCCGGGTGGGTTGCTTCAGCAGATAGAGATCCCGGAGTGGAAGTGGGAGCGTATCACCATGGACTTCATATCTGGACTCCCACGGACAATGAAGAAATTTGATTCTATTTGGGTCATTGTGGATCGGCTGACCAAGTCCGCTCATTTCATACCTATGTGTACCACGTATTCGTCGGAGCGATTGGCGGAGATTTATATCAGGGAGATCGTCCGTTTGCATGGTATTCCAGTTTCTATCATCTCAGACAGAGGTACTCAGTTTACATCACGATTCTAGAGAGCCGTGCAGCAGGAGTTAGGCACTCACGTGGAGTTGAGCACGGCATTTCACCCCCAGACAGACGGACAGTCCGAGCGCACTATTAAGATTCTGGAAGATATGCTCCGTGCGTGCGTGATTGAGTTTGGACACAGGATCATTTCCTGCCACTGGCAGAGTTTGCTTATAACAACAGCTATCAGTCCATCATTCAGATGGCGCCGTATGAGGCTTTATATGGTAGGAGGTGTAGATCTCCGGTGGGTTGGTTTGAGCCGGGGAAGGCTCGGCTATCGGGCACAGAGATGGTTCAGTATACAATGGAGAAGGTTAAGGTGATTCAGGATAGACTCCGTGCAGCCCAGTCCAGAAAGAAGAGTTACGCGGACAAGAAGGTCTGTGATGTTGCATATATGGTTGGCGAGCGGGTTCCGCTTCGGGTCTCGCCTATGAAGGGCGTCATGAGGTTTGGGAAGAAAGGGAAGCTGAGTCCGAGGTTTATTGGCCCTTTTAAGATCTTGAGGCGAGTTGGGGAGGTTGCTTATGAGCTTGCCTTACCTCCCAGCCTAGCCGGAGTTCACCCGGTATTTCATGTTTCGATGCTCCGAAGATATCACGGTGATCCGCCGCACGTGTTGGATTTTAGCTCAGTCCAGTTGGACAAGGATCTATCCTATGTTGAGGAGCAAGTGGCTATTTTGGACAGGCAGATTAGAAAGTTGAGGTCAAAGAACATAGCTTCAGTGAAGGTGCAGTGGCGGGTTCAGCCGGCCGAGGAGGCGACTTGGGAGACCAAGCAGGATATGCGCAGTCAGTACCCTCATCTTTTCACTACTTCATGTATGTTCTTTATGCTGGTTCGAGACGAATGCTTAAGTGTAGGAGGATGTAACGACCCGGCCGATCATTTTTGGAATTTGCGCCCCGATCCCCCATTACCCATTTTCCCTAAGTTCATTTCTTCTATTTTGGTTTGCCGGGCGTTCGGTGTTAGGATTCGGAGTGTTTTGGGACACTTAGTCCCTAAATGAGAGCTTAAGAGTTGAAAAATGCCCGTAATCGGAACAGTGGGAAGACGACCTTGGAATGGAAATTCGATGGTTCCGTTAGCTCCGTTATGTGATTTCGGGGTTGGGAGCGTGTTCGGAATGTATTTTGGAGGCTCATTGCTCATTTAGGCTTGAAATGCCAAAGTTTGAATTTTTGAAGTTTTCGGTACGATAGTGAGTTTTTGATCCGAGGGTCGAATTGGAATTTCGAAAGTTGCAATAGCTCTGTCATGTCATTTGGCATATGTGTACAAAATTTCAGGTCATTCGGGCGAGGTTTGGTTAGGTTTTTGATCGAAAGCATGTTTTGTTGGAATTTGAAGTTCTTAGGCTTGAATCTTTGATTTAACCGGACTTCCGGTGTTGTTTTAGGTGTTTTAAGGATTGGTACAAGTTCGAATGAGGTATTAGGTGGTATTGGTGCTTTTGGTCGAGGTCCCGGGGAACTCGGGATGATTTCGGGTGGTTAACTAAGTTTGCAGCAGCTGGTATTTTGATCCTTCTGGTATTTTTGCTTCTGCGGTTTGGGGGCCGCTTCTGGACCGCAGAAGCGGCTCCCCCATCGCAGAAGCGAGATTGGTCTTCCCCCTCGGGAACCGTAGAAGCGGTTGGTTGTCCGCATAAGCGATACCACAGAAGCAGTTATTTATCCGCAGAAGCGGAATCTGGCCTTTTAAATGAAAGCGCAGAAGCGGCCAGTGGTTTGCTTAAGCGGTACCGCAGAAGCGATCCCTTGTCCGCAGAAGCGTTGACTGTTCAGAAATATCTATTTCGAGGGTTTAATTTCATAAGTTTGAAAATCGATTGAGAGCTCGGGAGAAGGCGATTTTGAGTGGGTTTTGAAGAGAAAATCATTAGGTAACGTTTCCTTGATACCTTTTCATTATATTTCATCATTATATAGCTAAATACACCATTGGAATTCGAATTTAGGATCAAAATTGATTAATTTGGGTTAAAACTTCATAGGCCAAACTATTGGGTTTTGAGGGGGCATTTGGCCTCCGATTTGGGAGATTTTTATATGGTTAGACTCGTGAAAGTACGAGGGTTCTAGAAATGTAAAAATTATTCGATTTTGAGATGTTGGCTGGAGGGGCATTTTGGTCATTTTTCCTATTTTTGCGCCCTAGCTTTAATTTTAATAGTGGAATCAGTTGTTGCAATATTATTTATGATGTGTAATTGAATTGAATAGATTTGGGCCATTTGGAGTCGGATACTCGTGGCAAAGGCATGGGTTCTATTGATATTTAGTCGGTTCGAGGTAAGTGGCTTGTCTAACCTTTTGTGGGGGACCTTTCCCCTTAGTATTTGTTTTCTTGATATTTGAGTGCCTTGTACGCGAGGTGGCGAGCGCGTACTTGAGCCGATTGATGGAAAAAATCCGATTTCACTTAAGTTGTTGATATTTAGTTTTCTTTCTTACTTGTTTTATCCTACCTGAACATTATACTTGTGCTAGATTAGAAAAGCATGTTTAGCTAACTTAACTGCCTAATTGCCTAAGTTGTTTTGACTGTACTACGTGAAGCATGCTAGGTTAGTTCTATCTGATATTATTACTGCACCAACTGCTACTTCTCACGACCCTAAAACCGACCAGGTCGTGATGGCGCCTATCTTGGAACTAGGCCAACCGACACAACTCCCGAATTAACCATTATTCAATAAAAGCTATTTTTATACCATTTATTAATCAATAATCCGATTATGTAAGTCTAAATGAATAGTACGGAATAAATACACAAGTTCGACATCGGGGTGTCATTAGTCATGACCATCTACTACAACTGTCTAACAATATAATGACCAACATGGCCGGGAAAATTACAAGAATACATAAGGAAGAATAAGGAGGAAGAAAAGCAGCGTTGTGATCGCCAGGCAGCTACCTTGCTAACTCCGATGAACCTGCCACCGAGCTCAGAAATACTTGAATCTGCACACAAGGTGCAGGGAGTAAAGTAAATAAAGACTGAGTAGTAAAATATCACGTAAACCACGTCATAGCACCATAGTGGGTACCGTATATCTCCAAACAGGATACAAATCAAATCATCTCGTTCGACTCCCATTTTGGGAAACTCCTTCGAAAATTTCTTTCTAACAGTTTAAGCAGAAGTTCAGCATAATTTATGGTGAAAGTGACGAAAATCATAATCGGACCCTCGGCCAAAACATAGTTCATATACGGCCCATTGGGCAAACAGAATTTCATAACTATCGCATGACTTAAAAATCTCAGTAGGAGTAACAAAGCCAAATCAATGACTAAATTCCGAACACCTCATAAAAACTTCAGTTTAAATGAAAGTTGTTTAAAATATTTGTTTAACATTTTCAATAGAGGCTCGGCCCAAAATATAAGTGAAAACAATAATTTAATCAACGTATTCAATAGAGACTCACTTTAATGAGAAATGAAAACAGTAAGTTCATCAATAGGCGCCTCAGGAAAAACATCACTCATATATGTGTCAATATATATAGCTCCTCAGGCAAGCCACTCAGTCACTCATGACTCAACTCTTAGCAATCAGCACTCACCCTCAATAGGTACCTTATCACAACCACTGCGGCGTGCTGCCTGATCCAGATGTCTATATCGCTGCGGCAGGAAGCCCGATCCGTATATATAGTTGACTATGCTCACTGGGGGTGTGCTTACTCTGGAGAGGCTCCTACAGCCCAAGCGCTATATCGCTACGGCATACAACCCGATCCAACATATCGCAGTGGCGTGCAATATATATATATATTGCTACGGCGTGCAACCCGATCCATAAATATATAATCCTCCCAACTAGGTCATCAGGCTCTCTCAGTCATTAACCTCACAATCAGACCCTCGGTCTTTCTCATCCATCAACCTCACAAGCTACTCGGACTATCAGTAAAACAGGGCATTCAACTCAAGAATATCATTTATAGTATCAAAATTGAGTAAATAAGGCTGAGTTAAGAAATCGGTAAAACACAGCATGACTGAGTACAACTACTAAGTCAAAACGGTGAGGAATAGTAGTAAAAGCCCCATAAAGGTCCAAAATAGTTGGCACGAGGCCCAAATATGGCTTCCCGCCCAAAACATAGCAACTGTTTTCAAAACACAATGATATCAAATAATTTTCAATTAAATACGCAACTTATCAGTCATACAGGACGACTCAAGTCACAATCCCCAACGGTTCACGAGTCCATGCTCGTCATCTAGCGTGCATGTCACCTCAAAGTAGCACAATGACGTGAAATCTGGGGTTTCATACCCTCATAACAGTATTTACAATCATTACTTACCTCAATCTGGTCCGAACTCTAGCCCGCGATGCCTTTGCCTCTTGAATCGGCCTCCAATTGCTCCAAATCTAACCAAAATCAAATTCATACCATCAAAATATGCTAATGGACAAAGCCCACTCGAAAATAACCAATTTACATCAAAATTCCCGAAATTGGCCAAACCCAAGCTCATGCCTCGGAATAAGATAAAAATCACATCAAAAGAATCCTTATCCTCACACGAGTCTATACATACCAAAATCATAAAAATCTGACATCAAATGCCCAAAAGAATCGTCAAACTTTTCTTTCATTTTTCCCACATTTCCACTCTAATTTCTCAAATTAAATGATACAGTTCAAGACTAAATCATGGAATTAAACCAAATATGAGTGAAGAATACTTACCCCAATAGCTCCACCGAAAATCTCCTCAAATTTCACATTCTCCCGAGCTCTCTAATGGTTTTTTTTATATTGTACTTAAACCCTCGATTTTAAAAATATAAACTGACTCCCCAGGTATTTCTTCATCGCGAACATGGCATCACGCTTGCGTTCGCGTAGCACAATTAGCAACTCAAACCTTCGCGAATGCAACATCACCCTTGCGAACGCATTGAACAAAAACCCAGCCCTTCGCGAACGCGAAGGCCAACACTCCTTCCTCACATCCTAACCCTTCACGAACGCGAGGGTCCACTCGCGAATGCGAAGCACAACTGTCTGCTACACTAACAGCAGATTTTTCTGGAACCTTTTCAACTTGAAATGATTAGCTCAACCACCTGAAACTCACCCGAGGCCCTCGGGACCTCAACCAAACATGCCAGCATAACCACAAACCTCATTCACACTTTTTCCAACCTTTGGAATGCTCAAAACAACATCAAACACCAAATTTACATCGTATTCAAGCCTAAGAATACCCAAAACTTCCAAATTCCGCTTTGGATCAAAAAGTCTATAAAACATCATCCGAATGACATAAAATTTTGCACACACGTCATAAATGACACAACGGACCTAGTCCAACTTCCGGAATTCTATTCCGACTCCTATATCAAAATCTCACCTATCAATCGGAAAACGCCAAAATTCTAATTTCGCCAATTCATGCCTAAATCTACTCCTGACCTCCAAAACCCATTTCGATCAATCTCCTAAGTCCCAAATAACCTAATGGAGCTAAGCAAATCCTAAAAATCCAAATCCTAGATCAAATACTAAAAAGTCAAGACTGAGTCAAACCTTTCAAATTTAAAGCTTCAAGCTGAGAATCTTCCTTCCATAAGTCATAATACATCACATAGGGCTAGTCATGCCCGAGAACTGGCGAGCGAAGTGCAAAAGCTCAAAATAACCGACTGGATCGTTACATTCTCCCCCACTTAAACATACGTTCGTCCTCGAACGTGCCCATAGTTGTTCCAAAAGCCAACAAGTCATTGTATAACCTTACCATGCAGATACCTGGGGGTGATCCCACGTCCCCCTATCTCATATAGCTGCGATAACACAATGTAACTGAAATTTCGCAATCCAACCTAGCCCAGAAACCTTAGAACCACATTTCCACCTCTAAAATCATTTACATGATTAGAATCTCACACTTATACTCTGAATAAGCCCGAACAAGCTGCAATAACCCATACCTGCAACCTCAGGTGCAATTACATGACATACCACATAACTCAAATACTTGTAGCGATAACTTCTAATCACAGCAGTTGCTCAAAACATCCTAATTTCGATAATAAGCCTTTTATCAAATAAAGCCTCATTCCAACACTTCCGTATACTACCAAAGATAACTAAAACACATAGGAAGTACTAACCACTCCTCAGATCAACCAGTCTTGAAACCCCTTCTCCTTTAGCAAGGACCATAGCAAATTTCTGAGCCGAACATCGATATTATCCCTCCAACATACTGAAACAGAATCCGTTTGTATTCATTCTAGATCCTAAAAATCTCACCTAATTCCAACACAACTACTGTGGTGACATGACTTATCAATTAAATATAAAGCCATAACTCGTGCAATCCGCGCACCAATAAGCAACAATCCGAACATACTCAAATCATGAAAATGACTCAAATGAGAGAGTCGTACCGCAAGCTCACCAGTACCACCACACACAATGCTGAGAACCCATCACAAATCATAGAAACAGAACACACGAATCTAACCCATCACAAGTCATACACCCACATAACATGCTACAATGCGCGACCCTAGCCAAACACTGGTCCATATGAAACACCTCAAGTCACTATGCTCAAAATCGACAACCACGCGCAATTTGATGTCTACCACCCAAAAGTGAATCACCATAACCATGGAGAAGCAAATAACGCAATGCCATATCAGTCCGAGACATATATCCAATGCACGATCAATCATGCAACACCCAAATACCCGTCTCACTCAAACTCTGCTATAAAGCCCAAATGGCACCGCACCATATGTGCATATAACCAACAAATCACAACTCCTCGTAGAACAGAAGAGTAACTTATAGATCACCCCAAAACACATATAAGTTCAACAACAATCGAATGGCACATCTCTCAACAATAACAGTTTGGAGTCAACAATTTCGACCCAGTGCAGAACACATATCCATGTTGGATCGCGTGATGAACCACAAATCAATTCTAGTCACCCACAACAGATAAATAACTTCGGAAGGTTCACAATGACTGAATCATAGCACACACTATCATCTGACTAGCTTGCCCACATCTTTACTATCCACAACCACGAACTAACCTGCTTATTAGAACTCCTAGTCTCCAAATCCATAAAGCACATGAATCACCATATCTGATCCCAATTTCACCGCCTGAATATACAACACACCTCTAATACCCAATCATCCCATGAGAGGTACTCCTAAAATTCTTTTGTGCCACCAAGCAAACTCGAATATCAACAGTCAATCCAACAAAAGAGTGTTGCAATACTAATGAAGTATCCTCAACTCAACACATCTCCCTTTCTAAGATGTAACCCTCATCAAGCCACATCGATTAGTGATCTTATTTGTCTATCCATTTGAATCTGTCCATGCTACCTAAGGATTTGTGACCTTCCTTTCAAAACTGAACCGTGACCTTACACATGCAAATCTCAATCCTACACAGCATATCACATATACCATACCATCCTAGGATAAAAAGGAGAACTTCATGTCCATTCCGAACCACAAGCAACTACGCACTCAACTAGCCAAAAACTTTCCATTGATCCCATCTAAAATAAAATCTCTATATATCCCATGCTCCTCATGTTCGTGGAAGTATACATCTCTAACCGTGGTAGAAACCATTATGAACTCTCCGACTTCCATTTTTACAAAACCAAACCGTCAGGACTGGATCCTTCTAACTCAACCAAGCTACGCAGGTCACTAAAACCCAATAGAATCGATGCGAAGCACCTGTAGAAACACATTACCTCATAAGCACTCAATGAACTAATCATAACCCTTACAATGCCAATACCTACTTCTAAGATGTCCTATTTATCCAAGTCCCTTATGATTTACCTTTAACTTGACACATCTTCTTGCTATAACACTACAATTCCTCAACCCAGACTCACCACATGAGACCCAAGCATAAAACCACATCGTCTAAGACTCATAAGTCACTAAATACTCTCTTCAGTATTCCCAAAAGCACCACACTGAAGAGACTTCCTGCGAATCCAAATTTTTTTCCTTCACTTTCCTGATACTTATAGATAGAACCCCATAATTCATATAGAAATGCCACAAGTCTTGACACCCTCAAATGCAAACCTTAGTTTCTAACCAAATATACAACCCGAAAATCTCCAATTATAACATGTAAAATCTTGAACCCACTAGAACCATCCTCGAGAGTCATCCACTCTACTCAAACCTCAATTTGACTGATCAAATGAACGGAACGACCTATGCCCCATTAGTATTCCTACACCGCAAAATATAACCACACCTTAATGCAACCAAGCAACTTCATGTTCTATGCACCGTACACCCTTTACTCATAACAACTCAAGTCACTCCATGATTCTCATATACCCATAAAGCATAACATAACCTTTATTGTAATTTCCTTTACTCGAGCCATCCTCGGTCTCAACCTCCGTAAGCCATAACTGATTCACCAGTACGCATCAAAGTGGTACCAACATAGCACATAACCGTGCAATCAACTAATCAATAGTAGAGTCTCCCACTTGGCTCAAAGATATAGATCAAAACACAAAATAATTCATAATGCATATACTCTATTACTGCCATAATACCATAGTGAGATTAAACTTAATACTTCATAAGCTTGTGCAACACAGACAATCTGGCACTTCAAACCTTCTACAAATCTCGCATTCACCATCGTAACAGTCAAGCCCACTCTTAGAACCGACCCAAATTCAAATCGCAACACATATATTTCACTGGTAATTGAGATTTTCCAACAAACAGCATAAGGATCACACAACTTTAGAACACTCCGCATGAGATAACCCACCTGCTTCGCTCAAACTAACAACTCTTTATACCTTCTATCGTCATAAACATTACACAGTCACTTAATCTTCCTAAGTATGAATTCATATCACAACGTGAAATCTACTTCACTTCCCAACTAGGCAACATGAAAAGATCCTTCAACACGCCCACGACTTGGGCTATACATCAAATCATGATGAAAATCAAGCACCGAATAATTCTTTCTACCCCCAAGAAGACCCTCCTTGTCTCATTCAATTCACATGAACATAACTCGCAGTCATCATACTTATCACATAGCTATCCAGTCATCACTCCCACTAATAGTGACACTATCGGACATACAAATCCGAAAGCACGTACTCACAAAATCAAAGCCTCGGTGCTCAAGCTATATGAAAAACACGGCCTTAAGTCCTCCATACTGGCCCAACATCAACACACAGAGACCACACCATGCCCCTCGTTCAGGGAATCACAAGCCATCAATGCATATCTGATACTGAGCGCTCATGCGCGCATACAAGCGCATGGAGGGAATTCAAAGAGTTACATTTCAAGCTGAATCAAGGACACGCGATAAGAATTCAAGAATGTAAAGTTTTACTAATGGTTCTTCAACCTTCCGAGGATAAGTATAGACGTCTCCGTACCGATCCGCGAGACTCTACTAAACTTGCTCATGACTCGTGAGACCTATGTAACCTAGGCTCTGATACCAACTTGTCACGACCCTAAAACTGATCCGATCGTGATGGCGCCTATCATGGAACTAGGCTAGCCGACACAACTCCCGAATTAACTATTATTCAATAAAAGTCATTTGTATACCTTTTATTAAACAATAATTTGTTAATGTATGTCTAAACGAATAGTGCGGAATAAATACAAAAGCTCGACATCGCGGTGTCACTAGTCATGAGCATCTTCTACAACTGTCTAAAAACAAAAAGACAAACATAGATGGGAAATGCACAAGAATACATAAGGAAGAATAAGGAGGGACAAAAGCAGGGTTGCGATAGCCACTAACTCCAATGAACCTGCCACCGAGCTTAGAAATACCTGAATCTGCACACAAGGTGTAGGGAGTAATGTCAGTACGCCAACTAAGTAAGAAATAAAAGTAAATAAAGATTGAGCAGTAAGAAAGCACGTAAACTACTTCATAGCGCCAGAGTGGGTACCGCATGTTTCTAAACAGGATACAAATTAAATTATCTCGTTCAACTCCCATTTCGGGAAAATCCTTTGAAAAATATCTTTCTAACAGTTTCAGTAGATGTTCAACATAACTTATAAAGAAAGTGACGAAAATCATAATCAACCCCTCGGACAAAACGTAGTTCGTATACAGCCCCCTCGGGCAAACAGAAATTCATAACAATTGCATGACTTAAAAATCTCAGTGGGAGTAACAAAGCCAAATCAGCGACTAAATTCCAAACACCTCGTAAAAACTTTAGTTTAAATGAAAGTTTCTTAAAATATTTGTTTAGCATTTTCAATGGAGGCTCGACCCAAAGATGAGTGAAAACAATAATTTAATCAACATATTCAATAGAGACTCACTTTAAGGAGGAGTGAAAATAGTAAGTTCATCAATAGTCCCCTCAGGCAAAAGAACAATCGTATGTGTGTGTGTATATATATATATAGCCCCTTGGGCAAGCCTCTCAGTCACTCATGACTCAACTCTCAGCAATCAGCACTCTCGCTCAATAGTTACCTTATCACAACCGCTGTGGCATACAGCCCGATCCATATGTCTATATCGTTGCGGCGTGCAGCCCGATCCGTATATATAGTCGACTGCACTCACTGGGGGTGTGCAAATTCTGGAGGGGCTCCTACAACCCAAGAGCTATATTGCTGCAGCGTGCAGCCCGCTCCATATATTGTTGCGGCGTGCAGCCTGATCCATATATATATATTGCTACGGCGTACATCCCGATCCATAAATATATAATCCTCATAACCAGGCCCTCGGCCTCTTTCAGTCATTAATCTCACAATCATACCCTCGGTCTTCTCAGCCATCAACCTCACAAGCCACTCGGACTATCAGTAAAACGGGGCATTAAACTCAAGAATATCATGTATAGTATCAAAATTGAGTAAATAAGGCTGAGTTAAGTAATCAGTAAAACACAGCATGACTAAGTACAACTATTAAGTCAAAATGGTGAGGAATAGTTGTAAAAGCCCCATAAGGGTCCAAAACAGTTGGCACGAGGCCCAAATATGGCATTCCGCCCAAAACATAGCAACACTTTTCAAAACACAATGATATCAAACAGTTTTCAATTAAATACGCGACTTATCAATTGTATGGGATGGACCAAGTCACAATCCCCAACTGTGACTCGACGCTCGTTATCTAGCATGGGCATCATCTCAAAGTAGTACAATGATGTAAAATCTGGGGTTTCGTACCCTCAAGATAGTATTTACAATCATTACTTACCTCAATCCGGTCTAAACTCTAGCCCGCAATGCCTTTTGCCTCTCGAATCGGCATCCAATTGCTCCAAATCTAACCAATATTGGATTCATACCATCAAAAAATGCTAAGGGAATAAAGCCCACTCAAAATAACTAATTTACATAAAAAATCCCGAAATTGGAAAACCCGACCCCCAGGCCCACGCCTTGGAATCCGATAAAAATTACATCAAAAGAATCCTCATCCTCACACGAGTCTATACATACCAAAATCATCAAAATCCGACATCAAATGCCCAAAAGAATCCTCAAACTTTTCTTCCATTTTCCCCCAATTTCCTCTCTAATATCCCAAATTAAATGATGAAATTCAAGACTAAATTATGGAATTAAACTAAATATTAGTGAAGAATACTTACCCCAATACCTCCACTAAAAATCTACTCAAATTTCACCTTCTCCCGAGCAATCTAATGGTTTTTGTGATACTAGACTTAAACCCTCGATTTTAAAAATATAAATTGACTGCCCAGGTATTTCTTCATCACGAACGCGGCCTCATGCTCGCGTTCGTGTAGCACAATTAGCTACTGACCAAAAATCCTTCTACACGAACGCGATGACCCCTCACGAACATGATGCCTCAGCAACTCAAACCTTCGCGAACGCGACATCACCATCGCGAACGCGTTGAACACAGACCCATCCCTTTGTCACGACCCAATTTCCAAATTCGGTCGTGATGGCGCCTCTCGTGAAGACAAGGCCAGCCAACTAACCCAAATCGTCTATTTAAACAGTCATTAAACATAATGAATAGAAAATACCACTTAATGGCATTAAAAACATATCAATTACATCCCAACACAACCCGACCGGGGTGTCACAAGTCACGAGCATCTAAGAAGTAGGAACACAACTAAAGGGCCAAATATATATAAAAGGAAATCTGGAATCCAAAAGATAAGTCCAGTGCCGCGAACGCTGGCAGTCACCTTGCTCAGCTACAATAGCAATATCTTCAATCAGTTAATAACCCGTTACCGGGTGAACAATACCTGCAACTGCACGCGGGGTGCAGGGAGTAAAGTGAGTACTCCAACCCAGTGAGTAATAAAAGTAAATAACAACTGAGCAGTAAGAAATCACGTAAGTATAGAAGCCGGGTACAATTTTCTAAGAAAGATAGTGAAATATGTGATATCTTTCTAAATGCCTTGGCTCAGTTCAAATCCCTTTTGAAAACGATCTTTTCAATAATTACAAAAATGATTTCAAACAGTTAGTGCTGATAGGCACAGAAAATCCGCCCCTCGGGCATAAATACTACAGTATAACAGGTAAGAAGGCAAATAAGTATGCAAGATGAGCACATGAAAGTTTGCCCCTCGGGCACAGCTCAAACCAGTATCAGCCCCTCGGGCATAGTGTCACACCACTCAGATCAGTATCAGCCCCTCGGGCTCAGTATCAATCACACAGTACAACATCAGCCCCTCGGGCTCACTCTCACTCATATGGGTACCCGCGCTCACTGTGGGTGTGCAGACTTCGGAGGGGCTCCTACAGCCCAAGCGCTATCAATAAGGCCTGAAAGCCTGAACAATATCAATGCGAGACCTGAAAGCCTGCTCATAATACACTCGAGGCTTGAAAGCCTCCTTACCAATCACTCGAGGCCTGAAAGCCTCCTCGCCAACCACTTGAGGCCTGGAAGCCTCCTCACCAATCACTCGAGGCCTGGAAGCCTCCTCACCAATCACTCGAGGCCTAAAAGCCTCCTCACCAATCACTCGAGGCCTCAAAGCCTCCTCACATCACTCGAGGTCTGAAAGCCTCCTCACATCACTCATCAGATCCTCAATCGTCGCCCTCGGCCTCAATCAGTCCAAAATAATCATAAGCCCCTCGGGCATCATTAAAACAAAAATGCTCAGCTCAAACAATAATTCAAATATCAGTTAAAACTCAAGGTTGAGTAAAAATATAGCTGAGTTTATGAAACAGTGTAATTCAATGGACTGAGTTCAAATAATATTTCAAATAGTGAGGAAAACAATGATGATAGCTCACAAGAAGTTCAAACAATCAGCAATAAGCCCCAAATATGGCAATAAGCCCAAGTCATAGTGAAAAACAACATGTCATATTCAAATACGCAGTAAAATCAACAACCGGGACGGACCGAGTCGCAATCCCCAACGGTGCTCTACCCCACGCTCGCTTTCCGGCATGCAAGTCACCTCAATATAGCACTACGGTGTGCAAATCTAGGGTTTCAAACCCTCAGGATATAATTTACAATCATTACTCACCTCGAACCGGTGAAATCCCTCGCTCGCGATGCCTTGCCCCTCAAATCGGCCTCCACGCATGTCGAATCTGACCAAAATCAGAGCGAATACATCACAATATGCCAAGGGAACAATACCCAATCGAAAACAATCAAAATATAGCAAAAATCTCGAAACTAGCAAAACCCGAGCTCAAATGACCTATCAAATCCCAATTTGAAATATTAAATATCAAGCCCTAGCTTTACCCCTTTTTAATGAATTTCGACCAATTTCCATGTTAATTCTACCATAAACTTGAATGATTAGGCCAAGGAACTTACCTCCATTCGATTCTCAGGCAAAACCCTCAAAAATTCTCGCCCAAAGCTCTCCAAGATGCTCAACAATGGAGGAAAATAACCCCCAAGTCGCGGATGAAATGCCATTTTAAAACCCTTCTACCCGGGCCGATTTTCGCTTCTGCGGTCCCGCTTCCGCTTATGCGGGAGCGCTTCTGCGGCCAAAAATCCGCTTCTGCGGTTCTATTTCCGCTCCTGCGGACCCGCTAATGCGGACCAAGTTCCACTTCTGCGGACCTTCTCAGCCCATACCCAAATCGCTTCTGCGCTCCTCAGCCGCATCTGCGGAACCGCTTATGCGGTCCCTTTTCTGTAGATGCGGAAATGACAGAACCAGCAAATACAAATCTGAAGCCAAACTCAAGAACTTATCGTTTTAACTCACGATCTCACCCCGAGGCCCTCGGGACCTCAACCAAGAGCACAGACATGATCGAATACCCTATTAAACTTGCTCGAATCATCAAAACGCCATCGTTAACATCAAAATCCTCAATTTTCATCAAATCAAAGCCTAAGTTTCTTAAAAACTTCCGAATTGCACATTCGATCAAAAACCCGACC
>MU668079.1:306831-332787 GCA_026770625.1 Nicotiana glauca
CGGAATCGAATTCCGACCCCGATATCAAAAAGTCAACCTCCGGTCAAACTTCTCAAAAACCTCCAAATTCTAACTTTAGCCAAATGGCTTCAAAATGACCTACGGACCTCCGAATTCACTTTCGATCGCGCTTCCAACTCCAGAATCACCATACGGAGCTGTTCAAAGACTCGGAATCCCAAACGGACATTGATATCACTGAAATGCACTTCAAGCCAAACTTAAGAAATTCCTTCTAAAATGCTAACTTCCACAATATGCGCCAAAACGCTCTCGGGTTATCCAAAACCCAATTCGGGCATACGCGCAAGTTCGAAATCATCATACGAACCTGCTGGAACCTTCAGATCCTGATTGCAAGGTCGTTTACTCAAAATTCCAATCCTAGTTCATTCTTTCAACTTTAAGCTTCTGAAATGAGAATTTTCATTTAAATTTAACTCTGATCTTCCTGAATTTAAATTCCTACCATGCGAACAAGTCATGATACCCGAAATGAAGCTGTTCATGGCCTCCGACTACTGAACAGAGCACTGGTACTCAAAACGACTGGTCGGGTCGTTACATCCTCTCCCACTTAAACATACGTTCGTCCTCGAACGTGCTGAGAACTACACTGGAGTAGTCTGAAATCACTATTTAGCACCTCATGCACCTTCCCGTGCTACCACAACTTAGCTGAGCACATTGGCTCAATAAATTCTGAAGATATTCCCTTTTTATTCCAGAAAATAAGCCTTAGAGCCCAATTCCAACATCCGGAATTCTATGCCAAGCGTATTTCCAACATACAATCACCGTATCAATCACTATATGTTGTACTCAAACATGACTGCATAACTCTGTTGAATTCACACTTTGCATCACTTTACTCATAGGACCACAATCATTTTCGTTTGAATTAATCGAAATTCCACGAATTCGATGCTCCCATTGCACCTCATGACCTACATAGGTATTACTCTAATTATTACAATACCGCCACAACGGATGAGATGCCGAAATTCATGATCAACTGCCGAGTCAACCAACCATCGAGTCTATACCTCTGACAAGAAACATTACCACATTCTGAATTAAATAATGATCTTTGCTCCTTAGTATACTTCATATAATCAGATTGCACTGATCCTAAATCCCACAATCTCATCTCACCCAGTACGAACTTCTCAGGCAATAAGCCACTCCGAATGCAATCAAAAGTCTTATATGATGCCACAATGTGCCAATAGGCAACCAATCCGGACGCAACACAAATAGGAAATCGAACTCCGGAAGGAGTTACCTAACTCCCGAACTACTACGGACTTTCCTTAGAAATTAGGAAGCAGGACATACAAAATTAGCATATAGAAAGCTACACTCATCATCACACTATTGCGGCGTGCAACCTGATCCACACAGTATAACCATGGCAGCGTGCCATCCGATCCTCACAATATAACCATGGCGGCGTGCCACCCGATCTTTACAATATAACCATCGCGGCATGCCACTCGATCCACACGTAGAACTCACATAAGAAGATACACATCGAGCTAATTTGCTCATTGCGATAAAATACCGAATCAAGGTCAGAAGCACGTTAAGTGCATAATGCCATCCCTGAGGGGACATATAGCGCGATAAGCTACAAAACTCGAGCACAACTGAGGTGCGATATACAGTCTGAATCGCAAGAGCCATCTTGCTCATAATGCGACATTCCCACGCGGGTCCTCAATACATACACATTTCCTCAGGCCGTCTCACCACTCACACGGCGCAATGTATCACTTCATGAAATATCTGACAACGAGATGACACCCTGGCTACTCCATAAGGAGCGCATTACTGAAATAAACACAACTGGCCTGTCATAGAGCCATATTCACATTTAAACCCATCCATCGACCTTAAGTCGATCCTGATCACATCAAATTAAGCCAATAACCTTTCAAAGGTCCATACTAATTTCCTTCTTCTCTTAACACACAAGAAAAACCATCTTAACGGGAGCAAACCTCCTCGGTTCATAACCCAATATACAAAGTGCTCTCCAGGCATAAATTCTCAAATTAATGATATTCCCACAATCCTCATACTTGGTTTAAATCTTTAGCCAATCAAGTGACTACATGTCACACTTATACAATCTTCCCGTCAGACACGCTCCCACAACCTTCCGAAATAAATAATGGGTCCGCACATCTAAACCATCGGACGCACTAACGCTGAAAAGCAATCCAGAATCCTTAACCAGGATGCAAAACCTCTTCCACAACACATCGATCTCAGGTGATGCTGAGTACAATACCAATTTACTCTAATCATTCAACCCTTTCCTTGCTCATCCGGGCCCGTGACATCATTGTCAACACCAAACTGCAACCTTGACCTTCGCTTCTCATTTCCATACCTCTCACCGCACCCAACGTGCCAAAATACGATAGAACACGATTTTCATCATAACTCCGAAATCATTAATATCTAAACACTTCATCATATACCAACTTCTCACTTAGTTCACTTCAGGAGAATCACAGCAACACACGGGTAAATTCCCGTAACCGTAGGATATGCAAATCTGCAAGTGGTGGTCCAAGCCACCATAGCCCTTCCAGAATCCGCTTCCACTTAACAAGCCATAACAGAAGAATGCTTCTGAATAATATCCATTACGGCGGCCGATAAGCCTCACACATACCGCCACAAATCATACACATAGCTTGATCACGCGGAATGAACGGACCACAGACTCCAACATACCAAATTCAACTATGGCTAATCAATCCCTTTCCCTCCAATTTATCCTTGATTGCGTTGGAAATAATTCTAATTCTCTTCAACGCATAACATACTCCCTCTACACTCAGCTCGAGTGACCTTGAATTGCGAAACCATGTTGTCTCAAATCTCACGAATTATTTCACATTTCTCAAATGCTACACCACAAGGTAACACATCATAGAACATCCTGGTCACCTTCTCATAAGCTGCTACAAAGCTTGATTCTTAACTGTACTCGTAGGATCGACATCATTGGGCCCCACACTTTAACTTCTGAATTCACTAGGACCATTATAGAGAGCCACCCGCTCTGACTTGGTCCCGGATATAATCAGCTCCCTGAATCTTCTAGCACATTAATACCCTTTCAATGAAGCACCTGGCAGAGTCACTCCCCTTTTTAACCTGTTTCTATACAAAGCATAAACTTTAAATCTTTTCCCAAGTTCGAACATGAGCTCATAAGGCTAACCATAGCACATCCTTAATGATTCCCCCGCTCAATTTACTACTTATGGTCTTTTCTCGTAGCTGAATTAAACTATCAATATGCTAATAACCAGAAATCACGCAAGTAGTTAATCATACAGCCCAATCATAAGCGGTGGGACTCTCCCACTTAGCTTGAAGCAATTATTACACCATTCTTGAGTTTGCCCGACCTTTTTACCTCTTATTGACTTAACCTCACGCCACCAATTATCAAAATCTCCCGAGATCTTCCTGTAAATCCCCATCTTTCATATTCTGAGTCTTCATCCACATTCGAACGACCAATCTCTTTGTTGAACAACCAATATAATTCCTTGCAGAAGCTTTGCCAACCACGCGACCGCTAATCTGCTCACGGGGAATAACCCACCTAGGGGAATCACCTCCCGACATCTTCCCACGCCGCTGCACGGGGTACATTCACTACGACACCAATAGCCCATCCTGAGTCCGAGCTCACCTTCCAGTTGCACAAGTCCATTCGCCCCTCGCAGACATCAATTAAATGCGCGGCAACATCCTTCCAAATTCAGGGTTATGCTACACCCTCCTCCATGTCAAGCAGCTCCTTTCCGCCACATAAATCTTCTGCCACATAATAGCCCATACATCAAATCATACCCGCAGACTTCGATCACCAATCACTAAAATCCCCAATTCGATCCAAACTCTCCTTAAGGCGCGTAGTCTTCCTACTACCAAGCCCACATGCAACACATGCCATTCTCCCACTTTTGTGGAACTCATCTCCTTAATCGGTCACTCGACCTTGCTCCTCATACTTGGCCTTCTAGAAATTTTAAACAGCGCCTGGCACTTCCCACATGTCCTTTCTCATGCTTTGCTTCTCAATTGTTGCCTTAAATGAAATCTATCTTCGTGGCACTTGAATCCACCATTGCTACTAACTTTAAACATTTCCAAAGGTCATCTTTCTCGAACGGTCAATATTTGAAATACCGATTCAATCCTAAACCACGCACAATGCGATATCTGACAGTTGTGCCTCCAATATTATTCCACCATATCCTGCCATAAAGGCGAATTGCAGCAGATTATAACACCAACAACTTAGTACGTTCAATCAGGACCACAACACCCTCTCATAAAAGAAAGCTCAACCACGCTTGCAAATACCAAGCCTCATTACTTCCACCAGTCCACTTCTGACCATCCTCAGTTCGTTTGACTTTCCCCTGCCGGGAATAAAATATTGAATCCCTTGATTACACGCTGAGTAAACCTCCCTTCAATTCATTCACTGCTCCGACACGTGGGCAAACGTCCCACCATCACAACAACTTGCTCATAAGCGTCATGGCAACCTGTGCCTAGCCTTCAGTCTCTTAGAAGTTCTGTTACTGAGCTGAAACAATATAATATCCCTCCATAATGTGACTATAATAGTCCAATCAACTATACCGGGAAAATCATCCCGCACTACATTTGTAGTGCCATTCCAATCCTTCAACTTTCAATTTATAACAAGCGCTCACATAAGAATAGGTAGGAAGGAATCAAAGGCATAAGCCTCAAAGGAATAGAACCGCATGATAAGGAAATCAAGAAGGGAAGTACTCCTAATAGCCCTGTAGCCTCCCGAGGATAAGTACAGATGTCTCTGTACCGATCCGCGAGACTCTACTAGACTTGCTCATGACTCGTGAGACCGACGGGAACCTAGTGCTCTAATACCATGTTGTCACGACCCAAAATCCACTAAGGGTCGTGGTGGCGCCGGACATCTCTGTCAGGCCAGCCAACTAAATTATCAATTAATTCCTCTTTTAAAACTTTTGAAAATCTAAGGTTTTTCCTTCAATTTTCATAAATAAAATTTCACAACTTGAATTCAAATTTAAATAATAACAATTAGTACAAACCCGTTGAAACCCATCCCAGAAACCTGGTGTCACAAGTGCATGAGCAACTATCGATATGGAAAAATGAAAATACATCATATGTCCGAAATACAGTGGACAGGGAATGAATAATAAGAAAGCACTGGAAAGAACTACACTAGTTGCGGATCGTCTCGAACAATACAGCTCACCTAGTCCCCGAGTCATCCATGCTGCCACGCCCAGTAGGCTGCTAGAGGTATACATACATGTGCAACAAAAATGCACAGAAGTGTAGTATCAGTACGTAATCAACATGTACTCAGTGAGTATCCCGCCTAATCCTGAAGGGGTATAGACGAGATGGCCAACTCCGACACTCACTAGAGGTCGATTAGCAATATTCTATAAGTGCGAGGATAATCATGGATTTGTATAGAAGTTCTGATTGTGAAGCCAGAAAAACTGGTAAACGCCTTCATCAATAAATCAAGGGCTTCTAAAGTCTATTCTTTATTATCTTATCAGTTTATATCAAGCCACTTAGGTCCAATTCCACATTTACAATTTTCAAGTAACAGATAAACAAGCACAAATCATGCCGAGGTCGACGGCCCGCTCCAACAGAAATGTAAATTGTGCACTGCCGAGGGTCGAGCGGCACGAACCATAGATGCATCTATTTTCACTGAGGCGTTCGGCCCGTTCCATAAATAAACACATATCCTGCTCATGAATCATCCATGCGACGCAGACACACATAGAATACATGCTCAAGTAGGAAATCAAGAGCTTATCGGGGATAATCAACCAAATAGACAATTTCTCTTTTTAACATTTAAGGGCGAATTTAATATTAAATCTCCTTTTAAATACCTTTACCAATTCAAGGTGATTTAAACAATTCAATTTATCAATGGGTTCACAGTAATCCAAGTATAACATGCTTTTGGGTCCTAACTACCCGGACAATAGCATTATAGTAGCTACGCAAGGACTCTCGTCACCTCGTGTGTACGTAGCCCCCACAAATAGGAGCACATAATCAATTACTTCACCTATGGGGTAAATTCACCCTCACAAGATTAGAAAGGAGACTCACCTCGCTCCAAAGACTCAAAACCGGCATTCTAAATTCTTTCGAGGACTCCAATCGACGCACCATGCTCCAAGACTAGCCAATGATTACGCAAATCCATTATTATATGCTCAAATATTCATTACAACTAATTTATATCAATTCCTAACCCCGATTGGAAAGTTGACCAAAACGCCCTCGGCCCACGTGCCCGGAATCCAAAACTTTTCGATGATAAAGTTTACCCATAACCTTAGGAACTCAAATATATTATTTTATCTTAATTCCATACTCAAATCATGGCTAAAATCCAAGATTATAATTTTCTAGGTCTTTCTACCAAAACCCTAAATATTTCTACAAGATTTCATGCTTAAATCCATGGTGTAGTCTTGTATTTAATTTGGAAATAAATAGGAGTGACTTACCTTAATATTGATGATGAAATCCCTCCTTGAAGCTCTCCAAAAATCGCCCCCAAGCCATGCAAAATGGATGAAATGAACCAAAATCCCAATTTCAAACAAGCCCCTGCCTCCAGTCATTTTCGGTTTTGCAGAATTATTGCCGCATATGCGTCTCCGCTTTTGCGGACAGAAGGCCGCTTCTGCAGCTTCCCTGGCTTTGCCCCCTTTTCGCTTATGCGATCATACCACCGCAGATGCGGTTCCGCTTTTGCGGAGCCTTGACCGCATCTGCGGTCCTCCCCCAAGGCCCTTTCTTCCGTTTTGCGATGCCTCTTCCGCATATGCGGTTCCGCTTCTACAGAATTTAGACCGCATCTACGGTCCCCAAGCTTTGGACCAAAATTCGCATTTGCGGCTCCCCGTTCGCTCCTACGGTGCCGCTTCTGCGGTCAACCAACTGCAGAAGCAAAAATACCAGCAACCAGATGCCTTCAGCTCTCTTCCAAATTCCAATTTCGATCCGCTAACTACCCGGAATCCACCCGAAGCCCCCGGGGCCTCAACCTAACCTACCAACCAATCCCAAAACACATTACGAACTTGCTCGAGGCCTCAAATCACATCAAACAATGCTAAAATCATCAATCGACCTCCAATCCAAGCTTAATGAACTTTGGACTTTTCAACTTCTATTTCCGATGCTTAAACCTATCAAATCACGTCCGATTGACCTCAAATTTTGCACACAAGTCATATTTGACATTTAGAACCTACTCCAACTACCAGAATCAGATTCCGACCCCGATATCAAAAAGTCAACCTCCGGTCAAACTTCTCAAAAACCTCCAAATTCTAACTTTAGACAAATGGCTTCAAAATGACCTACGGACCTCCGAATTCACTTTCGATCGCCCTCCCAACTCCAGAATCACCATACGGAGTTGTTCACAGACTCAGAATCCCAAACGGACATCGATAAAACTGAAATGCACTTCAAGCCAAATTTAAGAAATTCCTTCTAAAATGCTAACTTCCACAATAGGCGCCAAAACGCTCCCGGGTTATCCAAAACCCAATCCGGGCATACGCCCAAGCCCGAAATCATCATACGAACCTACTGGAACCTTCAGCTCCTGATTCCGAGGTCGTTTACTCAAAATTCCAATCCTAGTTCATTCTTTCAACTTTAAGCTTCTGAAATTAGGATTTTCATTTAAATTTAACTCCGATCTTCCTGAATTTAAATTCCGACCATGTGAACAAGTCATGATACCCAAAATGAAGTTGTTCATGGCCTCCGACTGCTGAACAGAGCGCTGGTACTTAAAACGACCGGTCGGGTCGTTACACTTATTTTATTATTGCAATTTCGTGAAAAATTATGAAGTTGGTGAATTGAAATATTCAAGTCTTCAAGTCTTCAACGATTTTCAATTTTCAAGAAGTTGTTCGGCAATTCGGTAAACTCGTTCCAACTCTTAAGTTTTAAGAATATATTTTTGTGTGGTTTAGTTTGCATAATTCTAATTTATATGGCATTTTCTTTGAAAAAAATATTTGGTGGTAAGGGAAAAGCTAAAATTGGTGAAAGTAGTCGCCAACCTACTACCCTTCCCCTGGCTCCCCGACCCAGACCTCTTACCCGTCCTGCTGCTCCTATTATTCTTGATAGTGATAACTCTTGTTTTCAATTTTCCGATAGTCAATTTTGCCATAATGTTGCACCAGGTCAACAATTAAATGAAGAAGTTATGAATTCTATTTATCCTAATGAAACTATCTTAGAAAATGATGAGAAAAATGAGGATGTAGATGAAACCCAACCAGATTTAGATGATACACCTACTAGTCTTGTTAATAACCCAACTGATGCCCCGCCCGACCCACTTGTAGAAACCCCTACTTTTAATAGACAACCTTCTAAACGCCTCGAAACATCAATTGTTTGGAATTTTTTTAATCAAGTAAGAGAACAAAATAAGGCTAAGCGTAAAACTTGTGGGAAATTGCTGGCGCATAAATATACTGGAGACCGTAGCGGTACGGGTAGTTTGTCTAGGCACATACAAACACACCCTAGAGAAAAAGTTAAATATTTACAAATGAAAGCGCAACAAGAGGGGACAAGTGTAGATACTGCGGTTAACCCTGGTACAGGTTCAAATCTAGTTCAACCAGGAATTAACATTGTGACCGGTGGTATTTTATATTACGATCCTAATAAATATCATGAAGAATTAGCAAAGATGGTTACCGTTATGTGTTTACCCTATACTTTTCCTTCTAATCCTAATTTTGTGCATTATATTAGAAAAGTTTATAATCCTACTAATAAAGGTTGGCCTCGCGCAACAGTTAAGAGCGATATTCATAAATATAAACATGAATATGAACAATATTTGCGTTATTTATTTACTCATATAACTAACCGGATTTCTATTACTACTGATATTGGTAGAAGTAATAATGACTGTGATTATCTAATTATTACAAGTCATTGAATAGATGAGGAGTGGATAATGCAAAAGCGCATTATTGCGTATAGAATAATTAATTCATGTCACACAGGTAAGTTTATTGCTAATATTGTTGCAGATATTTGTAGATATTTTTGCATTAGAGATAAAATAATGGCAATTTCTATGGATAATGCTTCTAGTAACACTAGTGCTATAGGCATACTTACAACAACACTAAATCCCGCATTTAGTAATATATTCCATGTGAGATGTATTTGTCATATTTATCATTTAATTGCCGGTGATGATATGCGAATTTTAAATTTAGAAATTGAAAAGGTTAGAATGGCTCTTAATTGGCTTTTTTATTCAAACCGTAGAAGTAGACTTAGAGAGTATTTTAAAAAATGTGATGAATATGGCCTTAGAGAAAGAAAGGTTCCTAAAACTTTCCTGACTAGATGAAATTGTATGTACAAGAGTTTAGTAGTTGTATATGAATATAGAAACCCAATTAATGCAATGTTTAATGCTCGGGTTGGTGGTGAGGATGATGATGAAATGCTTACAACTCAAGATTGGACGAATGTTAAAATTCTTTTAGATTTTTTAGAACATTTTCAAATTACTACAAATGCATTTTATGGGCAATATTATCCTACTATTTCAAACTGTTTAGTTTATATTACAGCACTATGTGATTTGTTTGTTGAATTTTCAGAGGGTGGGGAAATTTATAAACTTGCTATAAATGCAATGAAAGAAAAGTTTAAAAAAATATTTTTTCCCTATCCCCCCTATTTATGGTGTTGCTGCAATGTTAAATCCTACAATGAAATTAGGAGGTCCTCACTTTTGGTACTCCAATATTTATAAGAGTTTAGATCTTTCAATTGAGGAATTTGCTACACTTGGAGATGCAAAAGCCTCCATTAAAATAAATGCTCAAACCATTTACAATGCTTATCAAATTGCCTTAGATCATGCTAGGCCAAATGTTCCAACCCCTACCTCGTCTAGTTCACAATCATCTAAAAGGGTTGCGGGCCTACAAGCACTTAAATCTTGGACGGATTTTAGGGGTTCTCAAAATGATACTTATGATGAGACTTCCCATCTAAATGAGCTTCAAGTGTATTTGTCGCAGGGACTTGAGAAGGTGAATCCAGACGGCAGCTTTGATCTTTTGGACTGGTGGAAGGCACGGGAAAAATATTTTCCGGTTCTTGCAAGGATGGCTCGGGATATTTTATCTATTCAAGCTTCAACAGTTGCCTCAGAGAGCGCTTTCAGTCAAGCAAGACTTCAAATAGGCGATCATAGAGCGTCTATGAGGGAGAGCTTGGAAAAATCAGTACTATTCAGAGATTGGATCCGCTCAGAAAGAAGAAACTTTGGACTTGCAGAATCACAGCCGGAGATAGATGAAGCTTATGAAGAAATGATAGCGGAACTTGCGGAGGATGCTGCTTCGCCCGGAAGTGGTGATGAACAAGCTTCTTTTCCACCACCACCAACGGAACCTCCTCCGAACCTTGAAGGATTTATGAGATTTGTTAGAGATACAATGTAGATTATGGTGTAACTTGTACTTTGGCACATCTTCTTTAATTTTTTTTTCCTTTTAATGGTGGTATTAGTACCTTGTTGTGCTCATTCCATTGGGGGGAAGAAGACTAAGAAAGATATGCCATTTTTGGTAATAAAAATTATAAGACATGCCCTTAAATATATCTTTGCAATATTTTTTTGTCTTTAACTTGCAATTATTTATAAGCTATAATATATATACATAACATACTATATATACTACAAGAAAATATATAAGAAAATATATTATATATATACATAATATACTATATATACTACAAGAAAATATATAAGGAAATATATGTACATAACATACTATATATACTACAAGAAAATATATAAGGAAATATATATACATAACATACTATATATACTGTGTGTGTGTGTGTGTATATATATATATATATACATATATACTACAAAACATTACAACAAATTATATTTGGAAATATATATACATAACATACTATATATAGTATACTATATATATTATATATACTATATACTATATATATAATATATAGAGATATATATATATATACTACAAAATATGATTTTTCAAAATGAGGGCCCCACCCCCAATGACCATCAACGGTCATATTGCACAAATAGCCTATTTTTTTTTTTAATTTACAAAACTAACATTCTCTAACACTATAAATACCCCCTCCCTCTTCTTCATTTCAATACTCAATACTCATTTCTCAATCTCAATTTCTCTCAATCTCTCAATTTCTCTCAATCTCTCAATCTCTCAATCTCAAATTTTCAAGACTTCAAGTCTCAATCTCAATTTTCAAGTTAAATCATGCCTCGTTCCGAAAGAGTGCGCTTATTTGTTTTGAAGTGCTTGAAGAAAATGAAGAAGGCCAAATATTAAAGTGCAAGAATTGTGGAAGAGTCTTAAATTTTCATTCAGGGTGTACCACAGGCATTTTAATGAAGCATATAAAGTATTGTGTTGAGGGTATTTATCCGCAAATTCGTCTATAAGATTTTTTAATAATTTGTGTTATTTTAAAATTATTAGACATATTTATGCTTTATGTTGTACTTTGTTATTAATTTATTATGCATGCTAATTTAGTTTTACTATTGTTTTGTTATTTTACTTTTTCTTCAAGCACTTTAATAATTATATTTCTATGTTATATATACTTCATATATTTATATAGCCATGTATAAGAGCAATTTATATATATACATATATGGTTTACAAGAAATTGCCTTAAACAAAAACAAAAAAAAATAGCTCGAAAATAACAAAACCCGTTAGGCCCGCTAAGCCCACGAGCCCAGTCCATTTAGCCCAAGACCATGTGGGCTTAGGACCGTCATAGGCTAGTTCCACCCATTGAGCCCACGAAGCCCGGGACCGCCAGAGCCCGGGACCGCTAGGACCAGGCCCGTTTAGCCTATTTAGGCCCGGCCCCGGACCATAATACAGCATTATGTGCATATAACCAACAAATCACAACTCCTCGTAACACAGAAGAGTAACTCATAGATCACCCTAGAACACGGATAAGTTCAACAACAATCGAATGGCACATCTCTCAACAATAACAGTTCGGAGTCAATAATTCAAACCCGGTGCAGAACACATATCCATGTTGTGCCCCGCAATGAACCAAAAATTAATTTTAGTCACCCACAACAGATAAATAACTTCTGAAGGTTCACAATGATTGAATCATAGCACACACTATCATCTGACTAGCTTGCCCACATCTTTACCGTCCACAACCACGAACTAACCTGCTTATCAGAACTCCTAGTCTCCAAATCCATAAATCACATGAATCACCATATCTGATCCCAATTTCACCGCCCGAATATACAACGCACCTCTAATACCCAATCATCCCATGAGAGGTACTCCTAAAATTCTTCTGTGCCACCAAGCAAACTCGAATATCAGCAGTCGATCCAACAAAAGAGTGTTGCAATACTAATTAAGTATCCTCAACTCAACACATCGCCCTTTCTAAGATGTAACCCTCATTAAGCCACATCGATCAGTGATCTCATTAGTCTAGCCATTTGAATCTGTCCATGCTACCTAAGGATTTGTGACCTTCCTTTCAAAACTGAACCGTGACCTTACACATGCAAATCTCATTCCTACACAGCATATCGCATATACCATACCATCCTAGGATAAAAATGAGAACTTCATATCCATTCCGAGCCACAAGCAACTACGCATTCAACTAGCCAAGAACTTTCCATTTATCCCATCTAGAATAAAATCACTATATATCCCATGCTCCTCATGCTCGGGGAAGTATACATCTCTAACCGTGGTAGAAACCATTATGAACTCTCTGACTTCCATTTGTACAAAACCAAACCGTCAGGACTGGATCCTTCTAACTCAACCAAGCTATGCAGGTCACTAAAACCCAATAGAATCACCGCGAAGCACCTGTAGAAACACATTACCTCGTAAGAAATCAATGAACAAATCATAACCCTTACTATGCCGATACCTACTTCCAAGATGTCCTATTTATCCAAGTCCCCTATGATTTACCTTTAACTTGACACATCTTCTTGCTATAACACTACAATTCCTCAACCCAGACTCACCACACGAGACCCAAGCATAAAACCACATCATCTAAGGCTCATAAGTCGCTAAATACTCTCTTCAGTATTCCCAAAAGCACCACATTTAAAATACTTACACTGAAGAGACTTCCTGTGAATCCAAAGCTTTTACCTTCACCTTCCTGATACTTATAGATAGAACCCCTTAGTTCATATAGAAATGCCACAAGTCTTGACACCCTCCAATGCAAACCTTAGTTTCTAACCAAATATACAACCCAAAAATCTCCAATTATAACATGTAAAATCTTGAACCCACTAGAATCATCCTCGAGATTCATCCACTCTACTCAAACCTCAATTAGACTGATCAAATGAACCGAAACACTTGTGCTCCATTAGCACTCCGACTAATGCAACCAAGCAACTTCCTATTCTATGCACCGTACACCCTTTACTTATAACAACTCAAGTCACTCCATGATTCTCATATACCCATAAAGCATAACATAACCTTTATTAAAATTTCCTTTACTCGAGCTAGCCTCGGTCTCAACCTCCGTAAGCCATAACGGTTTCACCAGTACACCTCAAATTGGAACCAACATAGCACATAATCTTGCAATCAACTAATCAATAGCAGACTCCCCCACTTGGCTCAAAGTCATAGATCAAAACACATAATAACTCATAATACATATACTCTACTACTGCCATAATACCATAGTGATATTAAACTCAATCCTTCATAAGCTCGTGCAAAACAGACAATCTAGTACTTCAAACTTTCTACAAATATCACAGTCGCCCTCGTATCAGTCAAGCCCATTCTCTTAAGCGACTCAAATTCAAATTGCAACACATATATTTCACTGGTAACAGAGATCTTCCAACAAATAACATAAGGATCACACAACTTCAGAACACTCCGCAGGAGATAATCCACCTGCTTCGCCTCAAACTAACATCTCTTTATACCCTTCTGTCGTCATAAACATTACACAGTCACTTAATTTTCATGAGTCTGAACTCATATTATGACATGAAATCTACTTCACTTCCCAACTAGGCAACATGAAAAGATCCTTCAACACACCCACGACTCGGGCTATACATCAAATCACGATGAAAATCATGCACCGAATAGTTCTTGCTACCCCCAAGCAGACCCTTCTCGTCTCATTCAATTCACATGTACACAACTTGCAATCACATCATACTCATCACATAATCGCACTAGTAGGGACACTATCGATCATACAATTCTGAAAGCACGTGCACACACAATCAACGCCTCAGTGCTCAAGCTATAGGCAAATCTCAGCCTCAAGTCCTCCAGACTGGCCCAACATCAACACATAGAGATCACACCTTGCCCCTCGATCAGGGAATCACAAGCCACAAATGCATATCTGATACTGAGCGCTCATGCGTGCATACGAACGCATGGAAGGAATTCAAAGAGTTACATTTCAAGTTGAATCAAGGGCGCACGATAAGAAATGTGAAGTTTTTCCTAAAGGTTCTGCAGCCTCCCGAGGATAAGTACAGACGTCTCCATACCGATCCGCGAGACTCTACTAAACCTGCTCATGACTCGTGAGACCTATGTAACCTAAGCTTTGATACCAACTTGTCATGACCCTAAAGCTGACCCGAGCGGGATGGTGCCTATCGTGGAACTAGGACAGCCGACATAACTCCCAAATTAACCATTATTGAATAAAAGTCATTTTTATACCATTTATTAATCAATAATCTGATGATGTAAGTCTAAATGAATAGTGCGAAATAAATACACAAGCCCGACATCAGGGTGTCACTAGTCATGAGCATCTACTACAACTGTCTAACAACATAGAGACCAACATGGCCGATAAAATGACAAGAATACATAAGGAAGAATAAGGAGGGAGAAAAGCTGGGCTGCGATCGCCAGGCAGCTACCTTGCTAGCTCCGATGAACGTGCCACCGAGCTTAGAAATACCTGAATCTGCATACAAGGTGCAGGGAGTAATGTGAGTATGCCAACTCAGTAAGTAATAAAAGTAAATAAAGACTGAGCAGTAAGAAATTACGTAAACCACGTCATAGCACCATAGTGGGTACCGCATGTTTCCAAACAGGATACAAATCAAATCATCTCGTTCAACTCCCATTTCAGAAAAATCCTTTGAAAAATGTCTTTCTAATAGTTTTAGTAGAAGTTCAACATAATTTATGGTGAAAGTGACGAAAATCATAATCGACCCCTCGGCCAAAATATAGTTCGTATACAGCCCCTCGGGTAAACAAAAATTCATAAATACGCATGACTTAAATATCTTAGTGGGAGTAACAAAGCCAAATCAGTGACTAAATTTTGAACACCTCGTAAAAACTTCAGTTTAAATGAAAGTCGTTTAAAATATTTGTTTAACATTTTCAATGGAGGCTTGACCCAAAGATGAGTGAAAAGAGTAATTTAATCAACATATTCAATAGAGACTCACTTTAAGGAGGAGTGAAAAAAGACAAAAGGCTCCCCGGGCAAAATATCACTCGTATGTGTGTGTGTGTGTATATAGCCCCTCGGGTAAGCCACTCAGTCACTCATGACTCAACTCTTAGCAATCACCACTCTCACTCAGCACTCACGCTCAATAGTTCCGTTATCACAATCGCTGCGGCGTGCATCCCGATCCGTCTATATAGTCGACTGCGCTCGCTAGGGGTGTGCAGACTCCGGAGGGGCTCCTACAGCGCAAGCGCTATATCACTTCGGCGTGCAGCCTGATCCATATATATATATATATATATTATATATATATATACACACACACACATTGTTGTAGTGTGTAGCCCAGTCCATAAATATATAATCCTTACAACCAGGCCCTCGGCCTCTCTCATTCGTTAACCTCACAATCAGACCCTCGGTCTTTCTCGACGATAAACCTCGCAAGCCACTCGGACTATCAGTAAAATAGGGCATTCAGCTCAAGAATATCAAAATTGAGTAAATAAGGCTGAGTTAAGACATCATAAAATACAGCATGACGGAGTATAACTATTAAGTCAAAACGGTGAGGAATAGTAGTAAAAGCCCCATAAGGGTCCAAAACAGAGGGGACGAAGCCCAAATATGGCATTCCTCCCAAAATATAGCATCACTTTTTTAAAAAAATGATATCAAACAGTTTTCAATTAAATACGTGACTTATCAGTCGTACCGGACGGACCAAGTCACAATCCCCAACGGTGCACGACTCCACGCTCGTCATCTAGCATGTGCGTCACCTCGAAGTATCACAATGATATGAAATCCAGGGTTGCATACCCTCAAGACTATATTTACAATTATTACTTACCTCAATCCGGTCCAAACTCTAGCCCGCGATGTCATTGCCTCTCAAATCGGCCTCCAATTACTCCAAATCTAAGCAAAATCAGATTCATACCATCAAAATATGCTAAGGGAACAAATCTCACCCGAAAATAACCAATTTACATCTAAAAACTCGAAATCCAAACCCAACCACCGAGCCCATGCCTCGATATCCGATAAAAATCACATCAAAAGAATCATTATCCTCACATGAGTTTATACATACCAAAATCATCAAAATTCAACATCAAATGCCCAAAAGAATCCTCAAACTTTTTTTCATTTTTCCCCAATTTTCACTCTAATTTCTCAAACTAAATGATGAAATTCAATACTAAATCATGGAATTAAACTAAATATGAGTAAAGAATACTTACCATAATAGCTCCACTGAAAATCTCCTCAAATTTCACCTTCTCCCGAGCTCTCTAATGGTTTTTGTGATATTGGACTAAAACCCTCTATTTTAAAAATGTAAACTAACTGCCCAGGTATTTCTTCATCGCGAACGTGGACTCACGCTCACTTTCGCCTAGCACGATTAGCTACTGACCAAAAATCTTTGTACGCGAACGCGATGACCCCTCTCGAACGTGATGCCTCAGCAACTCAAACCTTCTCGAATGCGATATCACCATCGCGAACACGTTTAACACAGACCCAGCCCTTCGCGAACGCGGGACCTTCATCGCGAATGCAAAGGCCAAAACTCCTGCCTCATATCCTAACCCTTCGCGAATGCGAGGTTCCACTCGCAAACGCGAAGCACAACTATCAACAACACTAACAGCAGATTTTTCTGCAACCTTTTCAACTTGAAATGATCCGCTCAACCAGCCGAAACTCACCCGAGGCCATCGGAACCTCAACCAAATATTCCAACATAACCCCTAACCTCATTCATACTTGTTAAAACCTTCGGAACGCTCAAAATGATATGAAAACACCAAATTTACATATGATTGAAGCCTATGAATTCCAGAAACTTCCATATTCCGCTTTCGATCAAAAAGTCTATCAAACCTCGTCTGAATGACCTGAAATTTGCACACACGTCATAAATAACACAACGGACCTACTCCAACGTCTGGAATTCCATTCTGACTCCTATATCAAAATATCACCTATCAACCGGAAAACGCCAAAATTTCAATTTTGCTAACTCAAACCTAAATCTACTTCGGACCTTCAAAAAATATTCCGATCATGCTCCTAAGTCCCAAATCACTTAACGGAGCTAAGAAAATTATAAATATCCAAATCCGAGATCAAATACTAAAAATTCAAGACTGAGTCAAACCTTTTAAATAAAAAGCTTCAAGATGAGAATCATCCTTCCATATCTATTTCAATTAACGTAAAAACCAAAATCGACGATTTACATAAGCCATAATACATCACACAGAGCTAATCATGCCCGAGAACCGGCAAGCGAAGTGTAAAAGCTCAAAACGACCGGTCAGGTCGTTACACTACTGATGCTGTTTCTGATGATGCTCCTTAGTTTTTCACCCTTCACTTTAGAATTTTTCTTTTATTTGTGTTAATGAAACCTTTTTTCTTTGTTTGAAGTTGATTTTGAGAAACTTTTCCTTCCCTATTTTCTGATATTAATGCTAATATCATTTCGTTACATATTTTATGTTATGCTTTATGCTCTTAAGTTTTTGAGCTTTTACTTGCATTTTGAAATGCTTTAATATGCCGCATCTAAATGTGCATTGGCTTCTTTTATATAAAAGAGAGCCCTTTTATATTAACAACAGTAATGAAGATGAGGTCTCACCTTCATATTACTGTAAATATATAAAATATGAAGTAGTTTGAAGAAATTTTATTTGAACCTTCAAACATATATTTATGTACAACATTTTCATAACTACTTTTTTTATAGCAAGTTTATAGGTACGGGTATGTCTATTCCGTTTATAAATTTGTGGTCTTAACCTAAAAGCTCTTGGGAATTTTATGCGGAATCTTCAACTCTTACATCCCATTCCCTCTGCAAGCTTGAAAATTTAATATTTTTTCTTCAAGGTTTTTTCTTTAGCTAAGATATTATTTTATGGTGTACATCTTATTCCTTTGTGTACTTCTCCATATGTATAATTCTCCCCCCCCCCCCCAGTATTTAAGCATCAACGTATAAAAACTTGAACACTTGATTAACGCCATTCTTCGGTCCTTTCCCTTAAAAAGGAAATACGCACAGGACTCGGAGGTAATTTTTTAGATGATGACTGTTTAACCATTTCCATCAGAATTACTGTAACCTAGACCGAAAATAACTAAGTATTTCGCGTGTCTTTCGGATCTAATGCCGTCATCCGGTATGGGCTAGCTTTTTGTTATCATCTAAAATGATTAGTAATACTTAAATGAACAAAATAAAAAATAATTTTTTTAGGATACCTGACCGTGGGTATTTTCTCAAAAATAATACTTTGTCAAGTGAACTACATTCCAATGGGATAGCAACACATTTTCATCCATAGTCTCCAATTCATAAGCTCCCTTTTCCAGCAATACATTTAACTCGATATGGGTCTTCCCAATTTGGACTCAATTTTCCTGCATTTTCCGCGTGAGTTGATCGAAACACCTTTTTTAGGTCAAAGTCCACGATCTTGAAGTCTCAAGTTTGCCATCATGTTATAATATCGTTCAATCCTCTGCTTTTGCGCCGCCATCCGAACCAAAGCTATCTCCCTTCTCTCTTATGTCAAATCCAAATTTGTATGAAGTTCTTCCTCATTTGACACTTTATTTGCATGCATGTACCATGTATTCGGTTCTCTTATTTCCACCGGAATTAATGCCTCAGTTTCATAAACAAGCGAGAACGGTATTTCTTCCTTACTTTTTTGTCGTTGTTCGACAAGCTCATAGCACCCCAGGTAGTACTTTAGGCTACCTTATTTTTTTTATTCTACTAACCACTTCTTTATATTATTGATAATAATTTTATTTGTTGTCTTTTCTTGTGCATTAGCTACGGGATGATAAGGTGTTGAAGTAATTCTTTTAATTTTCTAAGTTTTAAAAAAAATCAGTAACCTTTGCAACTACGAATTGCGGCCCATTATTGCAAGTGATGCCTTTGGGACTCCAAACCATCATATTATATTTTTCCAAATGAAGTCGATAACTTTCTTTTATCGTACTTATTTAAGGCACCTTCTTTTACTCACTTTGAAAAATAATCGGTTAAAATAATAAAGATGGTCATGGTAGTAAAGGACTTACGATATACATCCCCCGCTTCATAAATGGCACGATGATATGATTGAATGGAGAAACTCCGCCGGTTGATGCATATTATTTGCATGTCGCTAACACTTATCGCACCTTGATACAAAAATCTTTGCTCATCTTTCATCTTCGGCCAATAATACCCCACTTTTATCAGTGCTTTCACAAGTGATCTTCCTCCTGCATGATTACCACAATGTCCTTCATGCATTTCTCGCATCAGATATTCAGTTTATGATGGTCAAAGGTACCGTGTTAGGGGTCCTCCAAACATTTTACGATACAAATTTCCTTTTATTAGGCAATACCGAGCAGCTTTCTTCCTAGCAATTGGGATTTTTTTATCCTTACGTAAAATTCCATACTGCAAATAATTCACAAATTTATTTCTCCAATCCCAAGTTAATTTATTTAAATTTACTTTATTTTTGGTCTGATCAAGGGATGAATGAAGCAAATGCACCACAATCACATTTTCTGTGTTTGACACATCAACCACAGACCCCAGATTTGCTAACACATCGACTTCTGCATTTTTTTTCCTTGGGTATTTGGACAACTTTCCAAATTTGGAAATGACTTAGTAACTCTTGTACCTTTTCAAGGTATTGTTACATTTGCGTCTCACTTTTCACGTAATTCCTTTGCATTTGATTTACTATCAGCTGCGAGTCACTTTGATTTTGATTTTTTCAATCCAAGTTCTCTTGCGAGTTCCAAATCTATAATCACGGATTCATACTCTTCCTCATTATTAGTAATTGGATAACACTTTATTTCTTGTCTTATACTCACCCAGAGGCGAAATTAAAATAATTCCCAAACCTTCTCCTTTTACATTTGAGGACCCATCGGTATATAAGGTCCAAGTCCCCATATTAGACCCGATAAATACGCGTACCTCATTTTCAGCTTCAGAAAGTAGGTTCGAGCTGAAATCCACTACAAAATCTGCTAGTACCTGAGATTTTATGGCAGTTCTAGGCTAACAGATAATATCATATTCACTAAGCTCTATAGCCCATTTGGCTAACCTCCCTAGTAACTCTTGCTTGTGCAATATATTTCTTAAAGAAAAAACAGTTATAACAGATATAGGATAACAATGAAAATAGGGTCATAACTTTCTTGATGTAATTATTAATTCTAATGCAAGTTTCTCTAAATGGGGATACCGTGTCTCATCATCTAATAAGAATTTGCTAGCATAATAAATTGGAGATTACTTACCCTTGTCTTCAAGCACCAGCACCGTGCTTGCTGCCACCTCTGATACAGCTATGTAAACAAGTAATCTTTCTCCGTCCCTTAGTTTTGCTAACAACGGCGATTGTGAAAAATACAACATCAAATCCTTCAAAGCTTGCTGACATTCGTCAGTCCATTCAAATTGAATTTGCATTATCAATATTGAAAAGAATTTAAAGCATTTTTCCGAAGATTTGGATATAAATCTTCCTAAAGCTGCAACTCTACGTGGTAATCTTTGTACCTCTTTTTCGCTTGTAAGTACATCAGGTATTCCTTAATTGCTTTGATTTGAACAAGATTCACTTCGTTGCCCCTGTTAGAAAGAAGAAATCCTAAAAGTTTACCTGAAGTGACACCAAAGACACATTTCTCTGGGCTTAACTTCATGTTATACTTGCGGAGAATTTCAAAGATTTCACTCAAGTACCGAAATTGGTCCCATGCTCGTGTCGATTTAACCAACATGTCATCAATGTAGACTTTCATAATTTTTTTCCCAAGTCCTCTTGAAATATTTTGGTCACCAGCTTTTGGTATGTTGCTCCATTTTTTAAGCCGAACGACATAACTTTATAACAGTAAATCCCCTATCTGTAATAAATAAAGTTTTTTCCTCATCTAGAGGATGCATCTTTATTTGATTATAGCTAGAATATACGTCTAAAAACTTAAAACTTCATGACCTGCGGTAAAATCAATGTTCATGGCATGCGGTAGAATCAATTAATTGATCTATATGCGGTAAAGAAAATTTGAGTGTAACCATGTATTATATACATCGTATGGAGTTCCTATATTTTATATATAAATTTTTTGTGTTATTATTATTGATCTCTTACGAGAAGGGTCATATAACTAAAATAAGATTTGCAACGGACTACACAACTAAATCTCGTGTGCAATGATGCGATCTCAAACTTCATTTAATGCAAGTAAAACTAGTTCAACAATAATAACAACAATAACAACCCAATATAATCATACAAGTGGGGTCTGGAGAGGGTAATATATACGCAGACCTTACCCCTACCCCGAGGGGCAGAGAGGCTGTTTCCAGAAGACTCTCGGCTCAAGAAAGCAACAAGAAATAATATATTAATACTATCAATATACTCATAATAAAATAACATAAAATACATAATATACGATAAAATAACAAAATAACAGCAATATAAGAAATATAGGAAATACGAAAAGGATGAAGAAAAAGGATGGAAGGAAGGTATACTAATATCCAACAGATAAAGCCCCGCATCAGTAGCTAATCAGTCGTATCATAAGACTGATTCCTAACTCGCTAGTCTCGCTCTAGTGTGCTCTAGAAATATCCACAACTTCTTCTAACCTACAACCTTAATGCTCGACCTCCATAATAACCTGTCAAGGGCCATGTCCTTAGTAATTCTAAGTCGCGCCATGCCCTGCCTGATCACCTCTCCCCAATACTTCTTAGGTCTCCCTCTACCTCTCCTCGTGCCCGCCACAACCAGTCGCTCACACCTTCTCACTGGTGCATCAGTGCTCCTCCTCTGAATGTGCCCGAACCATCTGAGTCTTTCTTCCCGCATCTTGTCCTCGATGGATGCCACGCCCACCTTCTCTCGAATATCTTCATTTTTAATCTTCTGGATGTGTGAGTTCTTAACCGGCCAACACTCGGTCCCATATAACATGGCAGGCCTAACCACTGCTATATAAAACTTACCTTTTACTAGCGGTGGCACTTTCTTGTCACACAGGACTCCCGTCGCTAACCTCCACTTCATCCACCCCACCCCTATACGGTGTGTGACATCCTCGTCGATCTCCCCGATCCCCTGAATAACTGACCCAAGGTACTTGAAACTACCCCTCTTAGGGATTACTTGAGAGTCAAGCCTCACCTCCACTCCCACTTCCATCGGCTCGGCCCCAAATTTGCACTCAAGGTACTCCGTCTTCGTCCTGCTCAACCTGAAACCTTTAGACTCAAGGTCATGTCTCCAAACCTCTAGCCTCTCGTTGACGTCGCATCGTGTCTCATCAATTAGGACTATGTCATCAGCAAATAGCATACACCAAGGCACCTCCCCTTGAATATGATGCGTTATGGCATCCATCACCAGGGCAAATAGGAAAGGGCTGAACGCAGACCTTTGGGGCAACCCCGTAACAACCGAAAAATGCTCTGAATCGCCTCCTACTGTCCTAACCCGATTCTTAGCTCCATCATACATATCTTTAATCACCCTAATGTAGGCAACTGGGACCCCTTTAACCTCTAAGTAGCTCCATAAGACCTCCCTAGGAACCCTGTCGTACGCTTTCTCTAAATCGATAAACACCATGTGAAGATCCTTCTTCTTATCCCTGTATTGTTCCATCATTCTACTAATAAGGTGGATAGCTTCTGTGGTAGTTCGCCCCAGCATGAACTCGAACTGGTTTTCTGAAATAGACACCGTCCTTCGCACTCTCATTTCTACCACTCTCTCCCAGACTTTCATGGTATGACTCAGTATTTTGATACATCTATAGTTGTTGCAACTCAGGATATCACCCTTGTTCTTATACAACGGCACCATTGTACTCCACCTCCACTCTTTAGGAATCCTATTAGTCTTGAATATAACATTAAACAACCCATAAGCCATTCCAAGCCTGCTCTACCCACACACCTCCAAAGTTCAACCGGAATTTTGTCTGGCACGGTAGTTCTACCCCTCCTCATCTTACGCATTGCCTCCATGACCTCATCGACCTCAATGTCCCTATAATAACTTAATTCATGGGGGTTGTCGGTATTCCTCAATTCACCTAGTACAATATCCTAATCTCCTTCTTCGTTTAGAAGTTTATGAAAGTAGGTCTGCCATCTCCTCTTAATCTGGTCATCCCCCATTAAAACTTTGCCGTCCTCATCTTTTATGCACCTCACTTGGTCCAAATCCCGAGCCGTCCTCTTTCTCACCTTAGCAAGTCGGAATAATTTCTTTTCCCAGCCTTTGTTCCCTAGTTCCTCATACAGACAAGAAAACGCTATCATCTTACCCTCCGTTACTGCCATCTTCGCCTCCTTCCTAGCTAGCTTATATCTCTCACTGTTCGCTCTCTTCTCCTCCTCGCTAGTACTTCCTATTAATCTCAGGTAAGCCGCCTTCTTCGCTTCCACTTTACCTTGGACAATTGCATTCCACCACCAATCTCTTTTGTGGCCACCGGTGCGGCCCGAAGATATCCCTAACACCTCTCTCACAGCCTTCCTTATACAGTCTGTCATCGTCGACCACATAGTGTTTGCGTCCCCACTACTTATCCAAGCTCCCATTGCCAATAACCTTCCTTCCAACTCCTAAGCTTTATCCTTAGTCAAGGCGCCCCACCTAATGCTCGGGTGGCCTCGTACTGACCTCTTCTTCCTTCTTATCATAATTCCAATGTCCATCACCAAAAACCTATGTTGCGTTGCAAGGGTCTCACGTGGGATAACTTTGCAATCCTCGCACAACCTTCTGTCGCATCTCCTGAGGAGGAGATAGTCAATCTGAGTCTTCGCCACCGAACTTTGGTAAGTAACCAAATGCTCCTCCCGCTTCGGAAAACTTGAGTTCGCAATCACTAGATCGAATGCCTTGGAAAAGTCCAACAACGAAGTGCCCCCTCCATTCCGCTCCTCGAAACCAAAGTCGCCATGCACCTCAGTATAACCACCTGCAGACGACCCAATATGACCATTGAAATCTCCTCCTATGAATAACCTCTCAGAAGGTGGGATACTACGAATAATTTCATCCAACCCCTCCCAAAAGCGCCTTTTAATCTCCTCATCTAAGCCTATTTGCGGCGCGTACGCGCTGATGACATTTAACGTACACTCACCCACCACCAATTTAATAGTCATTAGTCTATCATTCACCCGCCTGACCTCTACCACCGACTCTCTAAGATGGCTATCTACCAAGATACCCACTCCATTATTACCCCTCAGGACTCCAGAGTACCACAACTTATACCCATCCGCGTTTCTCGCCCTCGATCTGACCCACCTAGTCTCCTGGACACACGCTATATTAATCTTCCTCTTCTGAAGGATCTTTGCCAACTCTATAGAATTACTCGTCAGCGAACCTATGTTCCATGACCCGATTCTCAACCTATAGGCTCCCTTGCCTCCCCTGCCTCCCGTCCCACACCCTGACCCCCGCCCCACACTCTGCCCCACCCGAGGACATGCCCTTAATCTATCATCCCAGACTGCAGCCACTACACTTATGACAGATCTAAAGAAGACTCACTAGTGCACAACGGACAACGAATCAAACTAGACGGAAACAAGTGACTACAAGTATACTAGTTGAATGATTGAATTACTGTGAACTAAAGTAACATCAATTCAGCTAATACCAAAAGGGAAACAGTCTAACGGGAGGTACCAACTCCCGAGAACCAAACCTGTGTTGATTTGCTGTACTCGATGTAGTTGTACGCTCACGCACCGCTTCCCACCATCTTTTGCTGACGCTCGTCCAGGTTGCTCTCCTTTGTTAATGCTCGTGCGCCCAACTTGTCTCCAACAACTTGAGAATTTCCCTGAAAACACAGAAAATACAACGACCCCAAGCAACCAAGACAAGCAAGCAAATTCTGTAATTTTCAACGGACTGGACCAATTTATTTAACAAAGATAGGGATTAAACAAATTCACGAAATGTAAAACATTGACAAAAATAAAAAATAAAAACAGATCCGTTCCCAGATCAGATGAAACTAACAGATCTGAAATATATAATCAGAGAAATAGAAAATTGTACCTTGAAAAGGTTGTTGGGAATCAAACGGGAGCTTCTTAGAGAAGGGAAAACACAAGCATAAACGCACAGCAAATTTACTACGAAATATACCTGGTCAGATTTGTTG
>MU668079.1:340003-374574 GCA_026770625.1 Nicotiana glauca
GGGGGAATTTGTGAGACAACTATAGTTATACTCTCGATATTTTGTATTTTCTTTTATATGTGGATTGCTCGTCTCCATCTGTGGATGTAAATTAGTTAATCGAACCACGTTCAATATTTATGTCAGTTTTGGTACTTATTTCTATTTCATTGCCTGATTATTTATGGCTGAAAATATGATTTGTTAGCTTTTGCATGATACCTATTTATTTGGGACCTACCAAAAAATTATCAAACTAAACTTTTAATTAGATAATATAAAGTTTCATTTTGGATTGTAGCTCAACTCTAAGTCCCCGTTTGGCCATAGATTTTGTCAAATTTTTTTCAAAAAAATTGGAAAAACATGTTTCTTTATAGATTTTGTCCATGTTTTGGCAGATTTTGAAAACAAAATTTTCAAATCTCAAAACTAGCTCTAGACCTATTTTGGCCCAAAATATTACTGTTTGATTTTTTAATAATTTTAAAAATTATCGCAAATTTTTATTTTTATAAAAAAGCTCATCATGTATTATGACCGAACTAATTCACTAGCTAATTCTAGAGTATCATTTTTTTTTTTTGGAGTGATGGATCTTGTAATATTATTTCAATATGACGAATTATAGTAGCTAGTAATTGTATTGTTAGCGGTTGATATTAAAATATCAAGTTATGAGGATAAGCAGCGGGGAGATAATCATAACCTCAATTAAGACTAAACAATTACAGGATGAGATAGTAATAACTTTAGGATAATGTATTATGTAGTTCATTATAAAAATGATAATTTTATGCCGAACTTATCTATGTTCAGGACTATAGTTTGTGATAATGATAATGAATGGTATCGATGAAGATTCTGCGTACACATGATTAGCAAGTTTGTTTGTTTAGTATTGTTGGGTATTTTTGATAGTTTTTATAACTTATAGATATAAGTCACGTTTCATGTTTTTTCAAATAAAAAAAAAAAGGTAACATATTTTTTGAAAAATTATGACCAAACACACTGTTCATCTTCAAATTAAACTTTACCCAAATTAAATTTTTTAAAACAAATTTGAAAATATATAGCCAAAAGCAAGCTAAATCGTTGATATATCGATGTTAGTATATTCATAAGTCATCCTCTCTCTTGTAACTTTTCGTCATCTGCAATTCATGCACCACCCCAATTTCAAAAAATGTTTTTAGAGATTTTCAATTGTTACGTTAGAACGTATCATAATTCGAAATGTTTTAACGGGAGATAGGCAAGCTAATCGCTAAATATTAAATCACATATAGAACAATTGTCTAAGAAACCCTATTATTCCTTGAAATCATGTAAAATTAACCATGAACAAAAAAATATAGAAGCAAATTAATGATATGGTAAGATGTTGAAGCAAATCAACTCTACATAATATCTTTGATCCCTAAAGCCCCTGCACCACAATATGCCAGCCAATTTTGATATCAAATAGTCATATCAACTCTGTAATTGAACGAAAATACAGAAGAAAAGAAGAGAAGAAGGCAGAAAGTAGAAGAAAGGAAGAAAAGCAGAGAAGATCGAGGAAGAAGAAATCAGAGGAAACTTAGCATTTAATTCAAATTTTCATCTCCTTACAATAGCTGGACAATTCCCTATTTATATTGAACTCAAATGGTGAAATGAAAATGAAGAGAAGAGAGTAACTAAAATTTCCCGCCTAAGCCAAATTCAAAAAGTAACGACTTTAACTACTTGTCAAACTAAATTTTCAAATGTTAACTGTTTTACAAATATAACCCCTTGCATTACTAGCCAATATGTGTATCAATACCCCCTCGTTGAAGAGCACCCTTGTCCTCAAGGGTGAAAGAAGGAAATCGAGCCTTAAGAGCAGAAGCGAGCTCCCATGTAGCATAAGAAGCATCCAATCCAGTCTATTTAACCAAGCACTGGGCAACAGCCTTGTTACCCTTTTTGATGAGACGCCTTTCCAAAATAGATTCAGGAGAAGGACAGAGACGATTAGCCAAGTCAATCACTGGGGGATGGACAATTTCAGTAGGGATTTCATAACAGAATTTAAGTTGGGACACATGGAATGTGGGGTGAATTAAGACTTCAGGAGGAAGGAGTAGCTGATAGGCAACAACTCCAATCTTGGCAACTATAGGATAGGGACCAAAATAACGGGAAGTGAGCTTGTGGTAAGGAAATGAAGAGAGGGATGATTGACGATAAGGTTGAAGCTTAACAAAGACCCAATCACCAATGTTGAAATGGCGATCAGATCTATGGGCATTTGCTTGAGCTTGCATACGCTGCTGCGCACGAGTAAGGTAGAACTTAGCCAACTGAAGTTTGAATTCTCGAAGAAGAGATATGTCCTCAATAGAATCTACCTCTGAATCTCCAGGTAAGTAAGGTAAGTGCAAAGGAGGAGGGTATCCATAAAGAAGCTCGAAAGGAGAGGTTTTGATTGCCGAATGGGGACTTGTATTATACCACCACTCAGCTAAAGCAAGGAAAGAAGAACAATCTGAGGGAGAATCTGTACAGAAACATCTGAGATAGGTTTCTAAGCATCGATTAAGTACTTCAGATTGACCATCAGTTTGGGGATGGTAAGCAGTAGAAGTATTCAAAGTAACCCCTTGAGCTGTCAAGAATTCTTTCCAAAAGGAGCTGATGAAGATGGGGTCTCTGTCACTAGTAATGGAGGCTGGAAAACCATGGAGTTTAAAGACATTATCTAAGAAGATGGGAATAAGAGATTGAGCAGTGTATGGATGAGCCAAGGAAATAAAATGAGCATGCTTGGTAAGTCGATCAACGATGACCCATATAACAGATTTGCCTCTTGACTTAGGCAATCCCTCAATAAAGTCCATTGTGATATCTGTCCAAGGAATAGCAGGAATTGGCAAGGGTTGAAGCAGTCCAGGTGATGCACTAGTGTCATACTTATTGCGTTGACATACAGAACACTTGTGAATGAAGGCCACAATATCATTACGAACACCCTTCCAATAGAAATAAGTAAGGACCTTCCTCATGGTAGCATCAATACCTGAATGTCCTCCAGAAGGAGTGGAATGCCACAAAGTGAGTATCTGCTGTCTCAAATCAGTGTCATTTCCCACTAGGAGCTTACCCTTGCGTCTAAGCTGGCCATTTACCCAAGTGAAATATTTCTGAGGCTGAGTAGGCAGGGTAGAAATCAAGGACTGTAATTCTGGATCAGCATACCAACTGTCCTGGATGGCCTTCCATAGATCAGTGTGGACAGAAGAAATAAGCATAGACATCAACGAAGCACCTTAAACTCTAGATAGAGCATCAGCAGCTACATTTTCAATGCCCTTTTTATAATGGATCTCAAAATCAAAAGGCAGAAGTTTAGCCATCCATCTAATTTGAGAGTCAGTATGGAGCTTTTGCTCCAACAAGTATTTAAGGGCCTTTTGATCAGTTTTGACAATGAAGTGTTGACTAAGTAAATAATGGGACCATTTAGTTACAGCAAAGACCAAAGCAAGCAATTCCCTCTCATATACAGATAAGGCAGCATGCCTAGGAGCAAGACCCTTGCTAATGAAGGCAATGGGATGATTATTTTGCATTAGAACTGCACCAATACCAGAGCCACTGGCATCAGTCTCAACAACAAAGGGCAATGAGTGATCAGGCAAGGCCAAGACTGGTGCAGTAGTGAGGGCTAATTTGAGTTCAGCAAAGGCCTGTGAGGCAGCTTCATTCCACAAGAAATTATCCTTTTTAAGCAAATCAGTAAGAGGTCGACTGATGAGACCATAGCCCTTAATGAATTTCCTGTAATATCCAGCTAAACCCAGGAACCCTCTTAATTGTTTAACAGTGGTAGGAATGGGCCATTGTTGTACAGCCTCTATCTTAGCTGGATCAGTAGCAACCCCTTGGGCAGAAATAAAATGTCCTAGATACTCCACTCTTGGCACACCAAAAGCACACTTAGATTGTTTAGCCATTAAACTATTCTGTATCATGAGATCAAAAACCAATTGCAAGTGAACAAGATGATCAGACAAATTCTTACTATAGATGAGAATATCATCAAAGAAGACAAGGACAAATTTTCTGAGAAGATCCTGAAAAACATGATTCATTAAGCATTGGAAGGTAGAAGGTGCATTGGTCAAGCCAAAAGGCATAACCAAATACTCATAATGTCCCATATGTGTTTTGAAAGCTGTCTTAGATATATCCTTAGAGTTCATCCTGATTTGGTGATAACCAGATCTAAGATCAATCTTAGAAAAAATAGAAGCCCCTGATAGTTCATCCAACAAATCATCAATGATGGGAATGGGAAACTTGTCCTTAATGGTGCAGTGATTTAGCTCTCTATAGTCTACACATAACCTCCAGGTGCCATCTTTCTTTCCTACTACTACCACAGGTGAAGCAAATGGGTTGTTATTGTACTGTATGATTCCTTGGTGTAGCATTTCTTTGACCAGCTTTTCAATGATGTCTTTTTTCATGGAAGAGTATCTATAAGGTCTGATGTTTATTGGCTTGGTACCAGGTTGTAAAGGAATCCTTTGGTCGAATGTTCCTCTGAATGGAGGTAATTTAGTAGGTTCTGAAAAGATGGCTTTATAGGTGGTTAATAATTGCTGAATGGGTTGAGGTAACAAGTCAGCCCCAGTCAACTGCAAAGATAAAAGAATTCATTCACCTTCACAAGCAGCTTCTGATTCATTAAGCAATACCTGCAGCATATATAATTGAGTAGAATCCCCTTTATTAATAGCCTTAGAACTGGAGAGTTTGTAATCATCTGAAACTCCTTTCAATTGAGTAGAAGCCACGTTTTCAAATTTTCTCCATTGAATCTAGGGAAGACTAAATTATGATTACGACTGACATTAGCATAATAAGGGTTAGCTCCGAGAATACCTTGACCTGATTGCGACAGTTTATCCTTAGCGGCAGATGTAGAAGCATTATCCCTAGACTGTTGATTCAATTGTAATCCATCAAAAGAATTTTTGAGTGCGTTTACCATAAGCAGAAGTTTGTTGTGGCGTTTATCCAGATCATCTCTGAGTTCCTGTTGTTTTTGAGCTAACACTGCTCGCAAATCTAACTGTTGAGCGGCAAGGTCTTCGTATTGTTCCTGTAGATCCATGGAAGCATTATCCGTTACAACATCCACAGCTCTTCGGGGACCCATAATTCACCAAGCTCTGATACCAATTGATATCAAATAGTGATATCAACTCTGTAATTGAACGAAAATACAGAAGAAAAGAAGAGAAGAAGGCAGAAAGTAGAAGAAAGGAAGAAAAGCAGAGAAGATCGAGGAAGAAGAAATCAGAGGAAACTTAGCATTCAATTCAAATTTTCATCTCCTTACAATAGCTGGAAAATTCCCTATTTATATTGAACTCAAATGCTGAAATGAAAATAAAGAGAAGAGAGTAACTAAAATTTTCCGCCTAAGCCAAATTCAAAAAGTAACGACTTTAACTATTTGTCAAACTAAAATTTCAAATGTTAACTATTTTACAAATATAAACCCTTGCATTAGTAGCCAATATGTGTATCAAATTTAGGCTCATATCCTGCTGCAATGTGCTTTACAAATGCAATTCAAAGATGATAATGTGTGAGACTCAAGAAGGCTATTGCACATGGAGCGGCTGAAATCAGGCAGCTTTGTAGAAGGTAGATCTTTAATACATAATGTATTAATCTATCATGACCTATTGTGCCACTAAGACAGGAAAACATCATCTAGATGTTTGATGAAAATTGATCTAAGAAAAGTTTATGATATGATAAGCAGGGAGTTCTTAGAAGAAGTTCTGAAGGGTTTTGGATTTCCATCTTCAGCTGGTAATGAACTGTGTGTCATCAACCAAGTTCTCCATTAAGATCAATGGGGAAGGATATGGTGAATTTGTAGGGAAAGAGGACTAGGTAATGTAACCCCATGTCACCATTTTTGTTTGCACTAGTTATGAAATACCTATCTAGAACAACAACAACCATATCATGACCCGAATTTTTCACCGTCGAGTTCGTGATGGCGCCTAACTTTTCAGAATGCTAGGCAAGCCAACAGATAAAGAAATAATACGCTAACCATTATCCAAATCGATAAATAATAATAATTAAACCAAAACAAAGGTAAAGAAGTGCGGAAATTTATAATGACCCAAACACTAATATCGGACTACCCAAAATCTGGTGTCACAATTCACGAACTTCTAAGAGTCACTACAAATACTAGTTTAAAGAAAATACAACTGTCCTCAAATTAAAAGAAAATAGAAAACTGGGATAAATGGAAGGACTCCAGGGTCTGCGAACGCAGGCAGATCTACCTTGGGTCCCCTTATGGACTAAAGGCAGCAACCCAACTCTGATCAACGCAGTCCAGTACCCGAATCTGCACAGAAAGTGCAGAGTGTAGTATTAGTAAAACCGACCCCATGTAGTGGTAAGTGTCGAGCTTAACCTCAGCGAATTAGTGATGAGGCTAGGACACGACAATAACATGAACCTGTGCAGTTAAATCATATACGAGAAAATAGCAACAAATGAAAATTTAACAGATAATAATGGGAAGGGGGAAAACATCTTGATGGGAGTATTAAATCTTAAAAATAGTACAGTAAAGAAACACAGTAAGTATCATGCTTTGCACCAATGAAAGTAATAACATAGCAAACAAGTGCACGGCATCACCCTTTGTGCTTTTACTCCCGTTCTTACCATAAGAAACAATAGAAACAGCACAGTATCACCCTTCGTGCATTAACTCACTCATAACATGCGGCATCACCCTTCGTGCATTATCACTCTCCGAATATGGTACGGCACCACCCTTCATGCATTATCACTCACTCACAATAAACTGCACGGTATCACCCTTCGTGCTTTTACACTCTTCCTCAACCAAAAATAGAACAATAACAACCCGATAAAGGAATTATCAGTAACCAACCAGGTTTCAATATTTATACTTGAGTCAATACTCAACCAACATTTAATTCCAGGAAAACATGATAAGATTTGATTAACATGAAGAATAACCAGTTTAAGCTTGAACAGTATGAATAAAGAATACAATAACCACAAGTATAAGACACACTCGCATGCTATGACCCGACAACAACGTATACGTACTCGTAACCTCACTGATACGTCGTACTCAATAACCAAACACATAACAAATAGACAACAACACCTAATCCCTTCAGCTAAGGTTAGCCACAACACTTACCTCGATTCCATGGCCGAACTCAAGCCTCAATCACCGTTTTTCCCTTAGTTTCCACCTCTGAACCACTTGTATCTAGTCATGGTTAACTTGATAACATCAATTATTGCTAAAGAAATCAATTCCAATACACAGTTATAGATTTCTTAACATTTTTTCCAAAAAGTCAAAAATCGACCTCGGGCCCGCTTGGTAAAAACTCGAGGTTCGGACAAAAACCCATTCACCCCGAGCCCAAATATGTAATTAATTTCAGAATTCGACCCCAAATCGAGGTCTAAATTCCAAAATTTATAAAATCCCCAATTCTTCCTAAAATCCCTAATTCTACCATGAAAGAACACGATTTAGGGCTAGAAATCTAATGGATGTTAGTGGAAATTGAAAGAGATGAGCTAAAGAACACGAACCTATGATTTGGTGTTGAAATCCTTCTTCAAAAATCGCCCTAGGTTGAGTTCTAATGGAAGAGATATGAATTTTTTGAAGAATCCCGTCTTAGGTTCTGTTTTAAAATCACCATATAGGCCTAATTCGCATTCGCGAGAGCCCTGTCGTGTTTGCGAAGCTTTGGTCCTATTGGCCTTTGTGTTCGCGAGTAACACATCATGTTCGCAGAGGCATATCCCCCCAGCCTCTACGTTCGCGATCCAAGAGTCGCGTTCGCGATGAGTTAACTTTCCCTCCCCCAGGTCCCATGCTTCGCGTTCGTGGTAGACGGGTCGCGTTTGCGAAGGGTAAACTCCCACTTCTCCGCGTTCGCAACTTGTCCTTCACGTTCACGAAGAATAAATTTCCCTTGCCCCTTTTTACCTTTCGCGTTCGCGAGACTATCTACGTGAACACGAAGAAGGGCATATCAGAACAATGGCTACAACAAATATACCAGATTTTCTAAGTCTAAAACATCCTGTAGCCTATCTGAAACTAACCCGAGCCATCGGGGCTCCAAACCAAACATGCACACAAGTCTTAAAATATCATACGGACTTGCTCGCACGTTCAAATCGACAAAATAATACCTAGAACTACGAATTTAGCATCAAATTGCATGAAATTTTCAAGAAAGTTCAAAAGTTCTATTTTCTCAACCAAAGGCCTGAATCAAGTCAAATTAGTCTTGTTTCTCACCAAATTTCACAAATATGGTATAGTTATCATGACGTATCTGTACCGCGCTCCGGAACCAAAATATGAACCCGACCCCAACGAGATCAACTATTAACCACTTTCTCAAACCATTAAAATAACAAAAATTCATTTCTCGGGTTAGGGACCTCGGAATTCGATTCCGGGCATACGGCCAGGTCCTATATTTTACTGCGGACCCTCCGGGACCGTACAATCAAGGGTCCGGGTCCATTTACTCAAAATGTTGATCAAAGTTAATTAAATTCAACTTTTAAAGGCAAAATTATTATTTTCTCAAATTTCCACATAAAGGCTTTCCGAAAACCCGACTGCGCACGTAAATTGAGGAGAAACAAAATGAGTTTTTGAATGAATCAAAATCCCGAATTGGGTTCTAAAACACAAGACAACCTTTCGAGTCATCACATTCTCTACCGCTAAAACAACCGTTCGTCCTCGAATGAACATAGAAAAGTACTTGAGCTAGTAAAAAGATGGGGGTATCTGCTCCTCATATAGGACTCAGACTCCTAGGTAGCCCCCTCAAAAGGCTGACCTCTCAACTGTACACGAACAGAAGGATAACTCTTCGACCTCAACTGACGCACCTGTCGGTTTGGAATAGCTACCGGCTCCTCCTCATAGGTCAAATCCCGATCCAACTGGATAGTGCTAAAGTCTAACACGTGTGATGGATCGCTGTGATACCTCCAAAGCATGGACACATGAAATACTGGACCGTTGATAGGTCTAGTGGCAACGCGAGTCTATAGGCCACCTCTCACATTCGATCAAGGATCTCAAAAGGCCCGATGAACCTATGGCTTAACTAGCCCTTCTTCCCAAACCGCATCACACCCTTCGTAGGTGATACCCGAAATAACACTCTCTCTCCGACCATGAACGCCACATCATGAACCTTACTGTCAGCATAACTCTTTTACTTGGACTGAGCTGTATGAAGTCTATCCTGAATGATCTTAACCTTATCCAAGGCATCCTACACTAAACTTGTACCCGATAATCGAGCTTCTCCCAGCTCAAACCATACAACTGGCGATCAACACCTTCTACCATACAACGCCTCATAAGGAGCCATCTGGATGCTCGACTGATAACTGTTGTTGTAGGCAAACTCCTCTAATGGCAAGAACTTATCCCAAGAACCTCCAAAGTCAATAACACAGGCACATAGCATATCCTCTAAAATCTGAATAGTACACTCAGATTGTCCGTCCATCTGAGGATGAAATGTTATGCTCAACTCGACCCACGTACCCAACTCACGATGTACTGCCCTCTAGAAATGCGAGGTAAACTTTGTACCTCGATCAGAAATGATAGACACGGGCACACCATGGAGACGAATGATCTCACTGATATAAATCTCTACTAACCGCTCCGAAGAATAAGAAACAGCCACAAGAATGAAATGCACTGACTTGGTCCGTCTATCCACAATAACCCAAACTGTGTCAAACTTCCTCTAAGTCGGTGGGAGTCCAACAACAAAACCCATATTGATACGCTCCCACTTCCACTCAGGAATCTCAATATACTGAAGTAAACCACCAGGTCTCTAATGCTCGTACTTTACTTGCTAACAATTCAAACACCGAGCTACATATACAACAATATACTTCTTCATCCTTCTCTACCAATAATGATGTCGCAAGTCCTGATACATTTTGGCGGTGCACGGATGAATAGAATACCGGGAACTATGAGCCTCTTCCAGAATCAACTCACAAAGTCCATCCACATTAGGCACACAAACACGGCCCTGCATCCTCAAACTCTATCATCTCCAACTGTATCCTACTTGGCATCTCCGTGCCGCAATGTGTACCTATGGAAAATCAAATGAGGATCATCATACTGCTGCTCCCTGATACGCTCAAATAAGGAAGAGTGGGCGACTGTACAAGCTAGAACACGATTGGGCTCAGAAATATCCAACCTCTCAAACTAATTAGCCAAAGCCTAAACATCCAATACAAGGGGTCTCTCACCGGATGGAATATACGCAAGGCTGCCCATACTAGCTGACTTCCTACTCAAAGTATCAGCGACCACATTGGCCTTCCCGCGATGATACAAGATGGTGATATCATAATCTTTCAATAGCTCCAACCACCTCCTCTGCCTCAAATTGAGCTCCTTCTACTTTGAACAAATATTGTAAACTCTTTAGATGTGTGAACACCTCACACGATACACTATATAGATAGTGTCTCCAAATCTTCAGCGCGTGAACAATGGTTGCTTGCTCCAAGTCATGAACGAGATAATTCTTCTCAGGAATCTTTAACTGTCGCGAATCATATGTAATACCTTGCCACCCTACTTCAATACTGCACCAAGTCCAATACGAGATGCATCACAATACACCGTATATGGCCTTGAACCTTTGGGCAAGACCAATACTGGCACCGTAGTCAAAGCTGTCTTGAGCTTTTGAAAGTTTGCCCCGCACTTGTCCGACCACCTGAACGGGGCACTCTTTTGGGTTAACTGGGTCATCGGGGCTGCTATAGATGAAAACCCTCTACAAATCGATGGTAATAACCCGACAAACCCATAAAACCTCGGATCTTTATAGCTGGGGTCTAGGCTAGTCCTTCACTGCCTTAATCTTCTTAGGATCCATCAAAATACTCTCTGATGATACAATGTGACCCAAGAATGCAGTTGAACTCAACCAAAACTCACATTTTGAAAACTTAGCATATCACTGGTTGTCTCTCAAAGTCTAAAGAATGATCCGAAGATGGTGCTCATGCTCCCCTCGGTTGCGGGAGTAGATCAAGATATCATCAATAAAAACAATCATGAAGGAATCGAGATAGGGCTTGATTACCCGGTTCATCAAATCCATAAATGTTGTTGGGGCATTTGTCAACTCAAAAGACACCAGAAACTCATAATGCCCATACTGAGTCCGAAAAGCTGTCTTAGAGACATCGGATGCCCTATTCCTCAACTGATGGTAGCCAGACCTCAAATAGATCTTTGAAAACACCTTGGAACCCTGAAGCTGATCAAATAAATCATCAATCCTTGGCAATGGATACTTGTTCTTATTGATGACTTTGTTCAACTGCCGATAGCCTATGCATATCCTCATCGATCTATCCTTTTTCCTTACAAACAACACTGGCACACCCCAAGGCGAGACACTAGGCCTATTGAAGCCCTTATCAAGCAAATCTTGCAACTGCTCTGTCAATTCTTTCAACTCTGGCAGGGCCATACGGTACGACGAAATAGAAATAGGCTGAGTGCCCGAGGCCAAATCAATGCAAAAATCAATGTCCCTATCTGGTGGCATCCCCAGCAGGTCTGAAGGAAATACATCTAAAAACTTACGAACAACGGGTACGGTATCCATGGAAGGAACCTCCGTACTGGAATCATGAACATAAGACAAATAAGCCAAACACCTCTTCTCGACCATACGCTGAGCCTTTATTTAAGAAATAACCCTACTGGTAGAATGACCAGGAGTCCCTCTCCACTCCAATCGAGGCAACCCCATCAAGGCTAAGGTCATGATCTTGGTGTGACAGTCCAATATAGCATTATAAGGTGATAGCCAATCCATCCCTAAAATGACATCAAAATTGACCATATCAAGAAGTAGGAGATCTACTCTAGTCTCAAGACCCACAATAATAACCACACACGATCTATAGTAATAGAATCATCTATCGGTGTGGACACATACATGGGAGCACTCAAAGAATCACGAGGAACAACCAAATGTGAAGCAAAATAAGATGACACATAGGAGTATGTAGACCCTGGATCAAATAGAACTAAAGCATCTCTATTGCAAACTAAAACAATAACAGCATCAGATGCCTCAAACTCAGGCCAGGCTGGGAAAGCATAACACCGGGGTTGGGCCCGACCACTATGAACTACATCCCTGGGACGACCTCCTGCTATTTGGCATCCATCTCTAGAGGCCTAACCTCCACATCTAGTACCTCAAACTCCACCTCTAGTTGTTTGAACCCTACCTCTAGCTGGCTGAACGGGCGGTGGAACACCTAATGCCATAACCATGGCACGAGAATCCCGATACTGAGAACTGCTTGATGCTCGAGGGCAAAATCTAGAAATGTGCCTCGGATCGCCCCAAGTATAACAAGACCTTGACTACTAAGATTGATGACCCTAAAACTGACCCTAACGGCATGGGTAACCACCCTAAAAACTCTGTGGAGGTGCACTGTAGGCTAGCTAGTCGGAATACTGCATATGAGACCACGGCCACCTGAAGCACCATGAGAAGCCTAAAGTGGTGAGTGAAATGGAAGGGAGGATGGACGATACCAAAAGAATTCTTACCTCCATACAAGGCACCACTAAACCTACTAGAATGTCGAGGCCTCTTGTCAGACCCCTGACCACTCCCCTAAGCTAAAACCATCTCAACTCGCCTGGCCACTATAATAACCTGATAGGTTATTTTGAGAATTTAAGCTCCATTGTGTGGCGTAAGGTCTTGAAAAACTTTATATTATGTGTACCGACTTGCGTGGATGGTTGAATTGAGTTAACGGATGATTCAAAGTTGAATTGGGAGAAGGAATCTTGTTTCGGAAGCTTAAGCGGTGAGAATTATGATCGAAATTGGAATTTGGAGTAAACGACTCCGGAATGGGTTTTGGGTGATCTTAACGGCTTTGTATGGTGATTTTGGACTTAGGCGCGCATCCGGATTCAAATTTGGAGGTCCGCAGGTTAATTTGAGGCATTTCGGTGAAAGTTAGAAATGTTGAAGTTTGGAAAATAGAGAAGTTTGACCCTTAGTTGACTTTTGCAATATCAGGGTTACAATGTGATTCTGAGGGTTAGAGCAGCTCCGTTCTATCATTTTGGACTTGTCTGCAAAATTTGGTATCATTCCGGATTTATTTGATTGGTTTTGGCACGAGTTTTCAAAGTTGGAAGATTTAGAAGTTCATAGTTCGATTCATGGTGTGATTTGCATTTCTGATGTTGTTTGATATGATTTGATACCTTGAGCGAGTCTGCTACATTTTATAGAAATTGTTTGTGTTCTTAGACGGGGTCCTGGGGGCCTCGGGTGTGATTCGGACGAGTTTCAGATGTTTTACATGGTTTTGAGTATGTCTGATTTCTTGTGTTTTCGCACTTGCGATCTTGAAGTGCATGTGTAGATCTGCTTCTGCGTGAGCCTGATTGTATCTGTGATCTTTAAGGCCTGGAAACTAGCTCGCTTCTGCGACTGTCGCAACGCAGGTGCATAACCATTTCTGCAGTTGATGCATCGCATCTGCAAATGGAGCCCCTGCTTCTGCGCTCTTGTTATCGCTTCTACGGTGCCCTAATGCGGCTAATTGTCCACATATGCAGACCTAGACCTATAAGTGAAGTTCGCAAAAGTGAACTTCTGCCCGCAAATGTAATAGCGCAGATGCGCTTAAGTATCCGCAGATGTGGAAGTGCTAGGCAGAACCCTTTATATCGAGGGTTTCGCCATTTTTTTCATATTTTGAGCTTTGGACTTCAATTTTGGGACTTCCTTTGGGATTTTCAAACAAGTCGTTTGGGTAAGTATTCTTCACCTAGTCTACTATATTCCGTGATTTTATCCTTGTTTTTATCACTTAAATTGTGTTTTGGGTTGGGGAAGATATTGGTTTTTGAAGAAAATTTCTAAAATGAAAAATCATGATTTGAGGGACCAAATGATATTGGAAATTGATAATTTTTGCATGGTTGAACTCATATTGGAGTGGATATTCGGATTTTGTAAAATTTGTTGGGTTCCGAGGTGCGCGCCCGAGGGTCGACTTTTGGACCAATTTTTGGATTTTATTAAAGATTGAGACTTTATGATCCGGAATAGTTTCTTATGTGTTTTATTTGTGCTTTGAAGTTAATTTGGTTGGATTTGAGCCGTCCAGAGGTCTTTTTGCTCGAGAAGTGCATTTAAAGTATCGGTTTGTCTTTGAGGTAAGTATCTTGCCTAACCTTATGTGGAGGACCTCCCCTTAAGATTTGAGTCTTCCATGTTGCATGTAGTTCGTGTGCGCAAGGTGACGAGTGCGTGTTCGGACTTATTTGTGAAAAATTATCCTTTTAGGGTTCTTAGGTCTTTATATTCACTGTATATGAATGTGTTCTTGACATGACTGAGTTTTCTATTTACTAGTTTAACCTCTACATACTTAATTGGAATTAATTGCTTCATGATTCCCTCTTATTTCCTAATCGACTCCTATTTGACTTAACTGAAGAATTTTGCTTCTCCTATTGTCATACTGTATTTTCATAGTTGCTTGTCTTATTTGGGAATTATCATCGTCTCCCCCGATAATTGTTTAGTCTTAAGTGAAGCTAAGATCATCTTTCCTTAATTAAATTTTCGGATATCCTCGTATTTGTTCAACCTTAAAAAGGAGTTTAGATAACCCATATCTTTGTTGACTTGCCTTTATTTGGGACTACTTGCCTCGTGTTGATTCCCTTGTTATTGACCTGTGTATTGTGGGATCATTTCTACAGGTTAGCTTTTCCTTTGTTGAATTGTTCCCTTTATGCCAGCATTCTCTTCTGTGGTATTCCTTGTGAGTTGGTCCTACCATTTCTTTGTCATTTACAGTTCTTGAGTTGACTTACTTGTTGTACCTTGTATTATTGTCATTGTCGCTGTTGTACTTGTTGTGATGATGTACGAGTTTTCTGCTGTGATGTAATTGTATTCACTTTGGTTGCGCTGCATATATATTTTGGGACTATGGAACAGTATTCCGGGAGATTCCCCTGCACATTTACGTTTGGGACTACCGGATGATATCCCGGGAGATCCCCGGTTCTGCATATTTACTTTGGGACTACGGAACGGTATTCCGGGAGATCCCCCTGCACATTTACGTTTGGGACTACGGGATGGTATCCCAGGAGATCCCCATGTACTGGATATTTACTTTGAGACTATGGAACAATATTTTGGGAGATCCCCTGCACATTTACGATTTGAACTACGGGACGGTATCCCGTGAGATCCTCTGTACATTTATGTTTGGGACTACAGGACGGTATCCTGGGAGATTCCCTGTTATTATCACTGTGTTCTGAGCCATTGTTTTCATTGATACCATCCAAGTATAAATAGTATATGTGATGTTCATTCTTGTCTTTATGCTTACTAGCTAGTATGAACTATGTTAGAACACTTTTACAAGCATACACGTGGCTAAACACCCTTATCGGATAGGAGGCTCCTTGAGATTGCTGAGTATAGACGCACACCCTTGTTTATTTGCCTTCCATGTGAGAATGACTCTTTTTGGTACATGAGTTGTCAGTATGATTATGAGGTGCGATGAGGGCACAGGATGCCAAGTGTTAGGGTTCAGGTATTGAGACCCGTATTGTATGATTATGAGATGAGGTGTCAGAGGGTGACTTATATTTGAAGGATATTTATTTGAAAGGGTTATATTCGAAAGGTATTCATTTTTAGAAAACTATTTTGGAAAAATATTCACTTGAAGGAAGTATATTTCGAAATGTCTTTATCAACTGAAAGATTTGACTAATTGACTGAAGCTGTTGGCTATGACTTAATGTGAAAAATGGTCGTAGTTGCTGAGTTATCACTTGTCCTTACTATAGTTGTGATTTTGAAATTGGGTTGTATTTCCGTTCACTTTTATGTGATTTATTATGTTGTTCCGCTGTTACTTGATGTTTTCTTTCCTTATTGTAGTTACTGTATTGTTAGCAATATCGCTTAGTCTTCATATAGATATCATGTTTGGTTGTTTCTATACCTATACTTGTTTTGCTTATTAGACCAGTGGGTGTCTTGACTGTCCCTCGTCACTACTCCACCGAGGTTAGTCTTGATACTTACTGGCACCGCCGTGGTGGGCTCATAATACACTTTTGCACATTGTTTTTGTGCAGATCAAGGTATTGTTCGATAGTAGCTGTGTGGATTCTTGCCGAGGAGACTCAAGGTAGCCCTGCTACTGTATTTGCAGGCTTCGGAGTCACCTTACTATTTTATATTCATATTGTTGTACTTATTTCCATACGGTTGTGTTTAGAAGTTGTAGCGAAACTCTGTAGAGCTTATGTCTTGTACTACCGGGTTTTGAGAATTGTAAATTTGTAGAGATTTCTGCTTTAAGACTGTTAAATTTCATCTATCATTATGGTATTTCAGTATGAGTTAGGCTTACCTAGTCCCTAAGACTAGGTGTCATCACGATACCCAAACGGAGGGAAAGTTGGGTCGTGACAACCACATTGGCCGCATCTTGGAAAGAAATCTCACTCCATATCTCCTTAGCCATCTGCAATCTGATAGGCTAAGCGAGTTTCTCAATAGACCTCCTCTCTCTCTCTCTCTCTCTCTCTCTCTCTCTCTCTCTCTCTCTCTCTCTCTCTCTCTCTCTCTCTCTCTCTCTCTCTCTCTCTCTCTCTCTCTTTAGGTAGGAAGTATAAGAAGAGCATGACGGGCCAAATCAACAAACCTAGTCTCATACCGAGTGACAGTCATAGAACCCTGCTGAAGATGCTCGAACCGCCTGCGATAGTCCTTTCTCTGAGCAATAGAAAGGAACTTCTCGAGAAATAGCTGAGAGAACAGGTCTCAAGTCAAGGCAGGCGACCCAGCTAGTCTAGTCAACACAAAATCACTCCACAAGATCTTGGCGGACCCTATCATCTGGAATACAACAAAGTCGACCCCAATGGTCTCCACTATCCCCATATTCCGCAACACCTCATGTCAGCGGTCAAGGTAATCCTGTGGGTCCTCAGAAGCTGCCCTACTGTAATGAACTGGAAAAGGCTTGGTGAACTTGTCCAACCTCAACGAAGCCTCAGAAGACATAGCTTATCCACCAACGGCTTGAGCACAATAACCGGCTGAGCTACTCCTACTGGCTAAGCTGCTTGAGTCTGAAACTAAGGAGCCATCTTCTCTGGAGTGTGGGTAGCGGGTGTTTGAGCTCCTCCCCCAGCCTGAGAGACTGCTGGTGCTACAAGAAATGTGCTAGTCTGAGCTACGCTCTTCATAAGTCCCACTAGACGGACCAAAGCATCTTGAAGTATTAGGGTAGCGATGAACCCCTCTAGAACCTAAGATAGCCCTGCCGGAACCTCATCATCAAACTTCACCTGAGGCCTCGCTACCGGTGTTGTTGCTCGAGCTCTAGGCTGAGCCCTACCCCTACCTTGGCCCATAACACAGCCTCAGCTTCGTCCTCTGCCCCTCGTAGGAGCTGCCACTGGGGGCTCGGGCTGCAGATCAGCTGATGAAGTGGTACGTGTTCTTTCCATCTACGAAAGAGCAAGAGTAGAAAGTTCAATTAGCATTGAGGGATCAAATCGCATAACAGAGAAGAACAGAAGTGTAATTGTTCCTAAACTCTGTAGCCTCTGGGGGATACGCACAGACGTCTCCATACCGATCCCTCAGACTCTACCTAGCTTGTTCGAGAATTGTGAGACCTAGGCAACCTACTGCTCTAATACTAATAATGTCACGACCCGAATTTCCCACCGTCGGGATCATGATGGTGCCTAACATTTTAGAATGCTAGGCAAGCCAACAGATAAAGAAATAATATGCTAACCATTATCCAAATAAGTAAATAACAATAATTAAACCAAAACAAAGGTAAAGAAGTGCAGAAATTTATAATGATCCAAACACTAATACACGACTACCTAAAATCTAGTGACACAATCCACGAACTTCTAAGAGTCGCTACAAATACTGGTTTAAAGAAAATACAATTGTCCCTGAATTAAAAGAAAATAGGAAACTAGGATAAATGGAAGGAGATTCCAGAGACTGTGAACGCTGTTAGATCTACCTTGGGTCTCCAGATGGACTGAAGGTAGCAATCCAACTCTGATCAATGCGTTCTAGTACTGGAATCTGCACAGAAAGTGCATATTGCAGTATCAATACAACCGACCCCATGTACTAGTAAGTGCCGAGCCTAACCTCGGCGAAGTAGTGACGAGGCTAGGACACGACAATAACATGAACTTGTGCAGTTAAATCATATACGAGAAAATAACAACATATGGAAATTTAGCTGATAATAACGGGAAGGGGGAAAACATGCTGAGGGGAGTATTAAACCCTGAAAATAGTACAGTAAAGAAACACATTATCACTCTCAGAATACGGCACGACATCACCCTTCTTGCATTATTACTCACTCACAATAAATTGCATGGCATCACCCTTCGTGATTTACACTCTTCCTCACCCTTCTTGATATGCCCTTCTTCGCGATCCAAGAGTCGCGTTCGCGATGAATTAACTTCCCCTCCCCGAGGTCCTATGCTTTGCATTCACGGTAGACGGGTCGAGTTCGTGAAGGGTAACACCCCCGTTGCTCCATGTTCGCGGCATGTCCTTGGTGTTCGTGAAGAAGAAATTTCCCCTGCCCTTTTTTCCTTTCGCGTTCGCAAGACTACCTACGCCAACGTATAGAAGGTCATATCAGAACAACTATTGCAGCAAAAATACCAGATTTTCTAAGTCTAAAACATCCCATAGCCTATTCGAAACTCACCCGAGCCTTCGGGGCTCCAAACCAAACATACACACAAGTCTTAAAACATCATACGGACTTGCTCGCACGATCAAATCGCCAAAATAATACCTAGAACTACAAATTTAGCATCAAATTGCATGAAATTTTCAAGAAAGTTCAAAAGTTCTATTTTCTCAACCAAAGGCCCGAATAACGTCAAATTGGTCCCGTTTTCACCAAATTTTAGAGATAAGGTATAATTATCATAATGGACCTATACCGGACTCCAGAACCAAAATACGAACCCGACACCAACGAGATCAACTATTAACCACTTTCTCAAACCATTAAAATTTCAGTTTAACAATATTTATAAAAAATTTATTTATCGAGCTAGGGACCTCGGAATTCGATTCCGGACATATGCCCAGGTCCCATATTTTACTATGGTCCCTCCGAGATCGTCCAAACACGGGTCCGGGTCCGGGTCCGTTTACTCAAAATATTGATTGATGTCAATTAAATTCAACTTTTAAAAGAAAAAATTATTATTTTCTCAAATTTCCACATAAAGGCTTTTCGGAAATGTGCCCGAACTGTGCACGCAAATCCAAGAGAAATTAAATGAGGTTTTGAAGCCTCGAAACTCCGATTTGGGTTCTACCAGACTAGTCTCACAATGGTACGAAGTAAGGTAACACTCAACTACCTCCTAACCTACAACCCTGATACTCAACCTCCACATCTTCCTATCAAGTGTCATGTTCTCGGAAATCTAAAGCCTCGCCATATCCTGCCTGATCACCTCTTCCAAATACTTCTTAAGCTGCTCTCTACCTCTTCTTGTTCCCTCCACAACCAGTCGCTCACACCTCCTTATAGGGGCATTTGGGCTTCTTCTCTGAACATGCCCGAACCATCTGAGCCTCACTTCCCGCATCTTGTCATCAATGGGAACCACGTGCACCTTCTCCCGAATATTACCATTCCTAATCTTATCCATCCTAGTGTGCTCGTACATCCATCACAAAATCCTCATTTATGCTACTTTCATCTTCTGGATATGTGAGTTCTTAACAGGCCAACACTCAGCCACATACATCATGGCCAGTCTAACCGCCGCTTTATAGAACTTACCTTTGAGTATCGGTGACACTCTCTTGTCATAAAGGACTTCAGATGCTAACCTCCACTTTATCCATCCTACCCCAATACGCTTTGTGACATCCTCGTCGATCTCCCCCTCCCTCATAGGGTAACTGACCCAAGGTACTTGATGCTGCCTCTACGTGGGATGACCTATGATTCAAGCCTCACATCCACGCCATCTTCCCCGGCTCAACGCTGAACTTACACTCCAAGTATTTCATCTTCGTCCCACTCAGCTTAAAACCCTTAGGCTAAAGAGCCTGTCTCCAAACCTCCAGCCTCTCGTTAACACCGGCTCGTGAATCATCGATCAAAACTATGTCATCAACGAATAGCATGCCCCATCCTCCCCTTGAATATGGTGTGTTAACGTGTCCATCACTAGGGAGAATAAGAACGGAATAAGCGTAGAACCTTGGTGTAACCCTATTACAACCGAAAAATGCTCAGAGTCGCCTCCTACTGTCCTAAACCGAGCCTTAGCCCTATCATTCATGTCCTATATCGCCATAATGTAGGGAACTGACACACGTTTTGCCTCTAAGCATCTCCAGAGAACTTCTCTAGGAACCTTGTCATATGCTTTCTCTAGGTCAATGAATACCATGTGCAGATCCTTCTTCCTATCTTTGTACAATTCCACCAACCTACTAACAAGGTGTATAGCTTATGTAGTATAATGACCCAGCATGAACCCGAACTGGTTGTCGGATACAGACACTGTTATCCTCACCTCGCTTCAACCACCTTCTCCCATACTTTCATGGTATGACTCAGTAATTTGATACCCTATAATTGTTACAACTCTGGTTATCACCTTTGTTCTTATAAAACGGAACCACCGTACTCCACCTCCACTAATTCGGCATCCTGTTCGCCTTAAAAATAACATTAAATAACCCAATCAACCACTCCAAACCTGCTCTCCCCACACACTTCCAAAATTCCACCGAAATCTCGTCTAACCTGGTCGTTCTGCCCCTACTCATCTTACTCATAGCTCTCACAACCTCCTCAACCTTGATACGCGTGTAGTACCCAAAGTCACGGTTACTTTCAAAATGCTCCAATTCGCCTAGTACAATATCCCGATCCCCTTCTTCATTCAAAATTTTATGAAAGTAAGTCTGTCATCTCCTATTAATATGGCAATCTTCCATAAATACTCTACAATTTTCATCCTTGATGCATCTCACTTGGTCAAAATCCATATCCTTCATTTCTCTCAACTTGGTCAGCCGAAATAACTTCTTCTCCCCGTATTTTCCCCCCAGTTCCTCGTACATATGACCATAAGTCGAAGTGTTAGCCTCTGTGACCACCAGTTTAGCTTCCTTCCTAGCTACCTTATACCTCTCCATGCACGTTCGCCCCTTGTCGTCACCTATGCTCCCACTAACTTCAGGTACGCCGCCTTCTTCGCTTTTACTTTATCTTGGACTACTTCATTCTAACACCAGTCTCCTTTGTGCCTACCAGAGACGCCCGTCAAGACCCCTAATAGCTCTCTCGCAGCCTCCATTATACAGTATATTATCACTGACCACATAGTACTCGCATCACCAATGCTCCTCCAAGCTCTCATAGCTGACAACACCCCTCTAAATCTTGGGCTTTATCCTTAGTTAAGGCTCTCCACCTGATTCTCGGTCTTCCTCGAGCAGACTTTTTCCTCCTCTTTAATATAATACCAATATCCATCACCAAGAGACTATGCTGCGTCGTGAGTATCCCACCCGAAATCACCTTGAAATCCTTGCATAGCCCTCTGTTACACTTGCTGAGGAGGAGATAGTCAACCTGAGTCTTCGCCACCGCATTTTGAAAAGTAACCAAATGCTCTTCTCTCTTCGAAAAGCTATAGTTCGCAATCACCAACGCAAAGGCCTTAGCAAAGTCCAGCGAGGTACCTCCTCCGTTTCTCTCCCTAAAACTGAAGCCTACATGCACCTCTCCATAACCACCCATGGTCGTCCCATTATGACTATTGAAATCCCCTCCTATGAATAACTTCTCGGCAGGCGAAACCTGGCGCACAATCTTATCTAACCCTCCCAGAAGTGCTGTTTAACCTCCTCATCTAGGCTCGCATGCGGCGCATAAGCGCTAACGATGTTTAGGATGGACTCTCCAACCACCAACTTAATACTCATCAATATATCATTCACGCGTGTAACCTCAACCACAGACTCTCTAAGTTCCATATCCACCAAGATACCTACTCCATTCTTACATTTCTGGACTCCTGAGTACCAAAGTTTATACCCGTCTGCGTCCGTCGCCCTCGACCCTACCCACCTTGTCTCCTGGACACACGCTATATTGACCCTCCTCTTCTGGAGGACCTTCGCAAACTCTATAGACTTACCCGTCAATGTACCTACGTTCAATGACCCAATTCTCAACCTGTAGACATCTTTGTTCCCTTTACCTCCCTTGCCTCACGACCCACCCCTAACCCCTGCCCCACCTCCCGTCCCACCCCCGCTCCCTCGAGGACTTGACCTCACTCGACCATCTTAGAGCATAGCCACTATATCTATGGCATACTAAGGGGAATCACTAACACACACAAGGCAACAGACCAAACTAGAAGACGAAATAATACGGTGAATAAACTAATACGAACTAAGATGGCAGCAATTTAACTAACACAACAAAGGAAAACAGGAAAACGGGAGGTACCAGCTCCCGCGAGTAGAACCTGCGAATTGTCTTGGTATATATGACGATGTTGCGACCACCTAGCACATTTGCGTCCAACTCCCGCCACCCTTTGCTGACACTCGCCCGGGTTGTTCTTTAATATTTGCACACGCACATCCCGTTCACCGCTAATAGCCACAGGTCCTAACATAAAATACACACAGAACACCATGAAGCCAAACAAAGGAGGAAGGGGTTGTCACCACTATCACTGGTGAGACTCCTCCCGTAGCAAAGGAGCGCAAAAAAAAAGATAAAATAAAACCTTAAGTTGTTCTAAAAACAGTCAATAATGAATAAAAACATAAATTTAATGAAAATTTCATGAATCCAATAGTAAAAATAACCAAAATCTAATTCAAATCAGCCGAAATCAAATTGAATAAGATGAAATAAAAAGTTGTAAAATAAATTGAAACCAATCAAATCGATAGGAATAACAAACCCAAGCAAAATCAACTCAATCAACAAAGAGCGAATCAACTGATATTTGGATGCAAATCAACTGATGTTTCTTTGGAAACGGGATAGACACTAAAAGTCATTACAACGGATTCGAATTGGGCATACAGGCATCCACGTTTGGTCTTTTCCACATGACACATGAATATATCTTGTCCTGGTCTTTTTCTTTTTTCATTTTGTTATTACGATTGTACATAATCAAATTTTGCAAGTATAGGAAAGCATTTATAATATGTAATATGATGATTGTAGAACCCAAACTTACCAGGTGTTTTTTTAAATGGTTTATCAATGGGATATTTAAAGAAGTTTCACCTGCTAGCCGTTGTTTAGTAAGTAGTGCCAATTATTTTGAAGGTGAAAGAAAAAGTAACATGAAAAACACGTTTGGCCCAACTACCAAAAGTTAGTATTTTATAAAGTGCTTTTATTTTTTTTGGTCGGAAAGATAGTTTATATTATATAAAATTTAAATAGGTATAACACACAAGTTTAGTAGATGCACGAGAGGTATCAGTTGTATAAAAGTAGAGACGGGTAGCATGTCACCCGTATGAGTGCCATGATTTGTACTAGAACTAGTAATAAAACTAGACAACACAGTAATAGTAGTAGTAGTAGTAGATAGTACACTCCTAGATAAGCTACTAATATTATACGAAATATTTGAGGCAGTAGATGATGTTGCTGCTGTTGTAGTGCTACTCCTAATTAATCTTCTTTATAACGTACCCTGTTTGTCTTGTTGGTAGGAGGGGATAGAAAAAAGTGGTGGTCTTCCAAAAAGTGTGAATTATTCCTTTGAATGCATGGCTCTATATGCAGCGAGACTATCAGCAACACCATTTTGCTCTATGTAGATATGTTGTAGAGATGGACTATCCAGCTGCAGAAGCAACAACCTACAATCGTTAATAATGTTAGTATATTGTATTGTAGGTGATTTAAATATACCTATAACTGCTTGTGCATCTGTTTCAATGACGAGTGGTTTAAGCTTCATTTGTACAACAATTTTGAGTCCCGTGAGAAGTACAACAAGTTCTGTTTGAACAGTTGTTCCTTCTTGAGTGGTTCCTGCAAACCCTATAATCCAATTCCCCTGTATATTCCTAAAGACATCACCAATGCCATATTTACCCTTGCTCAAAGAACAAAACCCATCAATATTCAATTTATAAGTGTTGGTGGATGCCAGTTAATATATATAGGTATTAGAGAGTGATGTTTTCTTGGAGGATTTGTGAGAAAGTAAAATTCAGCAGCTAGTTTGACAATAAAAGAAATAGTAAGAGATGTGTTTTGTTTTTCTATTATTCGTTTATTTCTTACTATCCAAAGTTTCCACAAGGTAAATGGAATTATTGTTGTGTATGGAATATTTTGAGGAGTTGATGAGGAGGATATGTGTCCAAGTTGATGCAACCAATTTAGAGTAGTATGTTGTGTCATCGGAGTTGTAACAGTATTAGTTGGGATCCCTAGATTTGTCAAAATCTGTCTAGCATGAGGGCATTCCCAAAAAATATGTATAATTGTTTCAGATTCTGTTGCGCATTGTTGGCATATATATGAATCAATGATGCCTAATCTGGCAAGATATCCTGCTGTTGAAAGTCTGTCATGGCATATTAACCACAGAAAGAAACTTATTTTTGGTGGAATGTGTAGTTTCCAAATCCACTTATATGATCGAGAATCATGTGTGGTAGTAGGATATGTATTTTTTACTAAAGTCTTATATATAGAATTAGTTACAAATTTACCATTGTCTGTCAGAGCCCGGTAAATTTAATCAGGTAAAGCATATGTGCTAGGCATGTAAATATTAGCTATCAAGGATTTTAATCTTCCTGGTAAACCCATAGGTAAATTTTCTAAATGACAAGTATTATTATAGTAATAATTTGAGACTAATTTTCTCTCCTCATATTGTGGTAGTGGTCCTTGTATATAGTTACAAAGTAAGTTATTTTGGAGGATTCATGGATCAGTCCAAAACTAACATGTTGTCTAGTTATAATATTTCACTTATACCCTAGACGACAGTAAGACCATTCTTTTATAATACTACGCCATGTATTAGAACATATGCCTTTTAATGGAGGATCGGGTCTCAGGTTACTATGTAATAATACTGTGCCCACAGTTGATGTGGATTATTAAACAGTCTCCATGCAAGGCTTGCATGTAGTGTCTGATTTTTTATACTTAGGTTGTGTATACCTAATCCCCCTTGGTGGATAGGTTGTGTAACCGTAGACCACTTTATTAAGTGAATTTTTTTCTTTTGTATAATTTTACCCCAAAGAAAATTGTGTTAATATCGACTAAGGTAGTTAATTATATAACTAGGTATTTTAATATATTGCATCAGATGATTAGGAAGTTGATTTAAAATAGATCTAATTAGAGTAGCCCTTCCTGCCCTTGTTAGAAAATTTATTTTCCAACCTGCTAATTTGCATTTAAAATCGTCTAGTAAGAATTGGTAGTCTCTTTTTGATTGGCTTGTGATAAAAATAGGACACCCTAAATACCTTCCAAAACTTTTCCTTTCTTCCATATGAAATAGTTGAAAAATGCCTTGTTTGATAGTGTTTGTACAGTTTTTTGAGAAGTAAATTTTTGATTTCTCAAAATTTATAGTTTGACCTGATTGCTGTGTAAAATGAGAGGGAGTATTAACAATTGACTTACATGTTGTAGTAGTAATTTGAGATGTAAGTATAATGTCATCAGCAAATAGCAGATGAGATAGTTGAGGTCCCTTGTTTGATAATGAAATTAGTAGCCATGTGTGATAGTCTACTGCTGTGTTTATGCTTTTTGATAACATTTTCAGGCATAAAATAAACAGATAAGGTGATAAAGGGTCAACTTTTCTTATGCCTCTCGTTGGTTCAAAATAATCAGCTGGATTACCATTAATTAATATTTAAGTAGAAGTGGTAGTGATACAAGACATAATTAATTTTATAATGTCTTATGGAAAATGTAAGGTTGTTAGTGTGTGATGAACGACAGACCATTCTAATTTGTCAAATGCTTTTTCAAGATCCGCCTTCAATAGCATTTTAAATTTTTTCCCCTTTATTTTTGCAAAATTACGAATGATTTCTTGCACAAATATTGCATTATCAACCACTCTTTTATTTTTCTGGAAACTAGACTGAGTAGGGTGAATAATGCGATCTAGTATTGGTTTCAGTCTATTAACAATAATTTTTGTAATTATCTTGTAGATGGTATTACAAAGGCTTATAGGCCTGTATTGAGATATTGTGGATGCATTGTCATTTTTTGCGATTAGACAAATGTATGTTGTATTGATAGAAGGGTCAATATGGTGATCTTGAAAAGCCCTATGGCAGAAATATTTGACAGAGTCACCTATAGTGTTCTAATATTTTTGGTAAAATAAAGGATGAAGACCATCTAGTCCAGGAGCCTTTAGAGGATGAAATGAATTTACAGACGTTATAATTTCATCATCTTGTAAAGTATGCATTAAGCAAAGTTGATCCTCTCTTGTTAGAATATTGTAAGGGAGGACTGAACTTTTAGGGTAAGATACAGTTTTGTTAGTAGTGAATAAATTTTTGTAAAATTGAGTAATATTGTCATTTATTTGTTGTGGATTTGTAATCCAATTTCCCCCTTGATTCTAAATTGATGTTATTCGATTATTTCTTCTACGATTCAAAGTGGTTAGGTGAAAAAACTTAGTATTTACGTCACTGTTATTTAACCAATTAATGCGTGATTTTAGCTTCCAAAAATCTTCCTCTAGTCTTAGTAAAAGATTAAATTCCTTTTGTAATTGTTTTTCCAGATTTTGAAGGAAGATACTAGTTGGATAATGAACGGAAGATTGAAGACCACCTAATCAAGCTAGGATATTTCTTTTCCTCTTAAAATATTTTCAAATGTTGAAATATTCCAGTCATGTACTAAAGTGGTAAATTTACGTATAGCCAGTAGTAGATTTAAATTATTAGACCAAGCATGCTTAACTACATTAGGGAATGAAGGATGTGTAGTCCAAATTGTTTCAAATCTAAAAAAAAAATTTGAGACAAAGGCCTACATTGAAGTTCAATTTTTATAGGGCAATGATTTGATGTGTACGTGGAAGATCTGTTACAATTGCCTCAGGGAAATGATTTATCTAATTATAATTAGCCATAACACTATCTATACGTTCAAGTATATTTGCTCCATTTTGTTTCCCATTGGTCCATGTAAAATGACTTCCGTTAAACCCTAAATCTATGAGGTAACAATAGTTATAACAGTCTATTAATTTGTTTGAACGTGCATTATTAAGTGGAAGGCCACCAAATTTATCAGCTGCATGTGTTATTTCATTAATATCCCCCTAGAATCCATGGTCCTTTTAGTTGCCATACACACACATTATATTTTTCCAAAGAGATTGTCTATTTACTAACTCAGTACTAGCATATATTGCAGTGAATAAAAATTTAAATAGAAAAGGGTGAACCTGGATATTGCAGTGTCTCTCTTGTGCAGTAGTTGCCACAGGTTCCACATTCAGAACATTGGAAAGCTATAAAATTGCCATACCTCCAGCCTAACCTATTGCTGCTACCTCAATCAATCCATTAAAGTTAAAATCCTCCTTCAAGTTTTGATTTGTTTGACAATGAGTTTCCAAAAGAACTACCAATGAAGGCCTATGTAGTCGAGCAATGATCTAAAATTCCTTCAAACATCAGTTGATTGTGCCTCTCTACAGTTCCAAATTATGAAATTCATATTATTATTGCCTAAGTCGAACAAGTGATTGCTCCTGGGAGTCCTCCAATTGCTGCTGCTCTCTCTTGGGTGAACACGAAAAGTAGGGAGTAGTAGCATGGCATATTTGCCTACTTCTGAATTTGTTGTGGGCCTTATCCGAAATGAAACCTTCATTAGCCTTTGAGGACACCGTACATAAATTTTTCTTTCGTATTCCTCCTTCTGGACAAATACTTTTATCCCATCGAGACATGCATGCACTGGTCTTATTTCTTTATTGTAGACGATTGTTGCATCTAGTTTTGCCTGGAAGTTACCGTCTTGTACTGGTTAATTGGGATGGTGGGGTGGTGACTGAACTGGTGTGGGAGTAGATGGTGGTGGTGTTATTGGTACTAAGAATGGAAATTATGGCTGCAGAAGGATGTATGGTTGAATCCAAGGTGTTTGTGGAGTTGCTGGAAGGTAGAGCGGGAGTTGTATGCGATGTGGATAAAGGTGAGTGGGATCCCAATATGGCATTGGTAGATTGAGAGGTTGGTAAGGTGAAAGATGGGGTGCTTGCATCATCGACCAATGCTACCTTCCATACATGTTCGTTCCTAGTGGCATTCCTTCTGCCACTATCTGTGCTAAATCCCTTAGATTGTTGATGAGTATGGTCACCTCCTGTTGATTGACCTCCATTGTGAACGTCAATGCATGATTTTGGAGACCTATCTCTAGCCAAGAGACTGGAGTTGGTGTTGATGAAGGTGTCTGGGCCGTGTAAATCAGTGTGTTTGGTTCCATGATCAAGTGAGCTAGTGGTAGTGAATATGACGTTGGATTTTGATTGTGTTGTAGTTGATGGATATTCTGTCTTGTTAAGTTGTTGGATGGAATTCTTAAGTGAGTAAGGGTTTTTGGATGCATATTGAGAATTGGAAGAAGTAATAGATGGATTGATTGATTTTATTTGTTCAGGACTTGAACATTGAAATGTAGACGCAACAATGTTAGTGGTCGAGTTAGGCGGTATGATTGATGGAGTTATGGAGTGGTTATTTGACGGAGCTGGAGACAACGTAGTGGTAGTATCATGATGGGCTATTTGCATGGGATCTATGGTAGGGTTTCTGGACGTGGATAGTGTACCGTGCAAGGCGGTTGTAGCACTTTTGTTTGTAATGGTTGTTTTTTATTTTGGAAATTGTGAGGTGTCTGAGTTAGTAGTGTTAGTAGAAGATATCATTCCTTGCATGTGGGAGTTGTCTATGTCGCTGTTTGTATGTGTTTTGATAGGTGTTTTTGTGTGGCAAAATTCCAATATGGCCGAGTGTGTAATTGGATGTAGGGGTACTTGAATGTTTGTTAAAGGAGGTGAACTAGGGTTTGACGGTTGAGTAATTGGAAAGTAATCATCATTAGTCTCACTTTGTATTAATTTAGCATATTTGTTAATATTAAGAGGGTAATTTGTACGGGTCTCGGCATTTATAGTAGGATTAGAAGATATACTATGATTAATAGTTAATTTAGTCAAAGGTAGTGTATTAGTAGTTGTTAGCAGATTTAAATCATTATCTTGCTAACGTGGTTGGTTTGTTTGATTTGCTAACAATGTTGGAGTACCTGAGGTTTGATTGCCTTTGTAAGAAATCATTTTCCTAATTTGCTTCTTTGGAAATTGTACAATCTTTCAGTCCTCTGCACTCTATAGGTTTGTAGTATTAGGAAGAGGATTAGTGTTCATAATTTGATTCATTGTAGACTTATCAGTGATATTTTCCTTAAAAGCATAAGTGAAAACTCTTTGATTATGCCCCATCTGACCACATTTGGTGCATATCAAGTTTAATCCCTCGTACAAAATAATTTGCTTGTGATTTCCAATGTAAACATGAGTCCTTAATGGGTATTCCAAAGGTACCTCCACACATAATCGTGCATATCTTCCCCGAGTGGTTGAAGATGTGCATGTATCCACCGTTAATAACTTTCCAATTTTTTTCCCCACTTGTTGTAGTATGTGGAAGTCATAGAACTCAGTCGATAGCTCTGGTAAACGTAACCAAATTGCAGAATAATTTATCTTGGATTCAGATGCCAGGAACCTTTGCTCCCATTGATCAACAGATAAGAAATGGTTCAGTATAAACCAAGGGCCATCATGTAGAGCATAAATCTTGTTCTCCTCTTTTTGGAATTTAATTAGAAAAAAATTAGATCCTAAATCTATTAAAGGTAGATTTTTCGTTGGTTCTCATAGGGCATATATTTTCAGCCTAAGGAGTTGATGTCCAAGTTTTCGACCATATAATTTTATAATAACTGCATGTTGTCGTGATTTATAGATTCTATTCTTTTCTTCTGTAGATAGAGCAATGAAAATGTTTGGGCCAGTTGGAGCTTTCATCTCATCATTGAAGTGCATAGGTTTATTTATCGGAGCATGTATTGGGGAGGTTGGAGGTGTAATATCATTAGAGAGCAAAGTAGTTAGCAATGATTTAATTGCAGATTTTGGGCTTCCAGAATTCTCAGTTTTGTCAATGTTCATATCATTGTCTGAATTGGTGGAGGAAGATTGTTGTTGTAATTTGAATGATGAAAGGTATGAGTTTGTATGGATGTTAGGTGGTTTGGGTGGAATACGAGATGAAGATGCATATGGTGAAGAGTTCATTGTAGAGAGAAAAATTTTTCGTATTCATACATTATACCGTGCTTTTGTTTTAAAGCATATTTTGAAAAATTATATTTAGAGAATAATAATTTGTGTTTGACCAATTCGATTGAAAAATATTTCTTATAATATTTGATAAGTAAATTGTATTTACCAATCTTTTCAAATGTACTTTTAAGTATCAAATTACGAAAATAAAATAAAGATCAATTTACAATTATTATTACGTATTATTTATTAAAAGAGATATTTTAAAAATTTATTATATAATAAAGATATTTATTAAACATCTTTTATTTTAAATATAATAAAGATATTTATTTTAAATATGTTTAGTAACAATAAAGATATTTTAAATATTTATTATATAATAATTTAATTAGAATATAAAACATAAAGTGATATATATTAAAAGTTGTAATGTAGCGTGAACCACATGGTTGCACAAGAAAAGAAACATATCTAGGGGCCCATTTGGCCATGAAAAGGATTTTTATATTTATTTTTGATTTTTTTTTAAATCGGTGTTTAGCCATGAAATTTTTAATTTTTATTTAAAGATGAATTTTGGAATTTTTTGAAAATTTTAAATACTCCAAAAAGCTATTTTTTCAAAATTTTCACTTCAGATCATTTACAAAAATTCAAATACAGCCCAAAATTATATTCATGTCCAAACACAACTTTAATTTTCACATACCATTTTCAGTTGAAAAAAAATTCGCCTTTCTCCAAAATTTTACCACTACAAAAAAACAGTCAAACTGCGGCAGTTATTTTTACAAATTGCAGCGGTTGATAACTGCCGCAATTTATTGTTGCAGCGGTTCACAAAACTGCCGCAAGAAGGTTCGCCGCAATCAATTTACTGGAGTTCTACCGCGACCGCTGCCACGACTGCCGCAATTAATTAGAAGCAGTTATTTTGCTGTAGTTCAACCCCCGTAAATCGATTTTTAAATTTTAAAAAAAAGTTACAAGTTGCGGCAGTCCAAACCCACGCAATTCGTTGAACATATTAATTTATTTTACTGCATTTATACAAATATTGAACTTTGAATATTATCTACTAATAAATCTGTCCACACCATAATCTAACCAAAAATATAATATTTATCAACACTTATTAAAAATATCAACATATTTAGCATCACAAAAGTATTACTTTCATATATATATGACAGGGCTACAAAAAATGCTCAAAGCAAAAATTTAGCAATGTTTCTAGCTGCATACAGTAGCGTCAAACTAAATTTTAGCATAACACATTCACCCTAGCCATTCTAACATCCGCTCCAATCACATAATTACATTGTCATAATTAATTATCTAATTCAATTATAAAGAACATCAATTTTTGTCACTTGGATCACTGCCATCAGATGATCTTCTTGCACCTATGGGTGATAGGGATCCACTAGCTGCATCTCTGGGCTGCAAACAAAATAAAACAATAAGATCTTTTGAATGCTAATTATAACTTGAGTTATTTCTTGAGCAGTACAAATATAACTATAATCCTAGAAACAAGAAATATCGGTTGAAAAAAAAATTACAAGTTTATTTACTGTTGTAAGAGGAGAAGCAAAGAACCCCGTAAATTGTTCCGGTATTGTCCCTTCTTTCATTATCATATATGCCTTGAAAGCATTCATCATTTGTCTGTTGGAATTCGCTATTTCTTTGTTGTTCTCTTGGCTTTGGTTGTGAGAATTTAACAATTTATTGTAGTTCTCTTGACTTTGGTTGTGAGCATTCAACAATTTGTTGTAGTTCTCTTGGCAATGATTCAAACATGAAGCATCACTACTTGAAGCATTCATACCACAAAAATGAGGTCTTGCATGTTTATAAACTTTGCTGGGGACAGCTCCTAATCCTAAGCACCTTACCCTTCCAGAGTGCTCTTTTCCTAGCACTTTACCAACAGCATCATTCGGTGAAACTTCAGACTCATTCACCGTACTTTTGGCTCAAAGCAAGCTCAATTTTTTCTTACATATTGTTTGTCACAACATTAATAAGTAACTAAATACACACTAAGACAAGCAAAAAAGAGATGTTTCAAGTTATTAAAAACCATATCAAGTTCTCATGACTCTTTAACTACTGTATTTCTCATTGATCTTTTGTGTCTGCTTCAGAACCAAATGATAAGGTACAAATGATGCCAGTTAATTAAGTCAATGATGTCAAGCCTTTTTTATTATCTACTGGTAATAATATAATAATCAAAAGAAAAAGAATGGTTTTCCCTTGCAGTGTACTATAATAACAAAGGGCAACCAACATCACCAGTAAGACAAGCAGAGAGCAAAAAATTCTGCATGCCGAAAGCCGAGGCTACGGATGCACAATTACAATCCAACATAAACTATGTGTGCAGCCAAGGAGTGGGTTTCCTTCTGTATTTAGAATTGTACCATAAGTAGGATTCATCTACTATATAAAGGGAGTTCTAATCATTTTGTAAATATCATACTCACGCATAACAAAGAGAAAACCCTAAATATGTATGTAGTTCAAGCTCACGTTACTAATTCTAAATATTATTTTACACTTTAAAATCTACGCTATCTTCTTTTTGAACCTCTTCTATACCAATTTACTTTTGCATACAAATGAGAACAAGCTGATAAAACTCCAACCATAGTGACTTCACCTGGCTTAGCCCTAGAAGCTAACATTTCCCTGAACACATCAATTGCTTCTCTAAATTTCCTATTATGCGTATAACTCGTGATTAATGCATTCCACGTAACTACATTTCGCTCAGGAATTTCATCAAACAGTTGTAGAGCATCATCAGGTTGTTGACAAATACCATACATATAAACAAGAGCGGTGTTCGTATAAATATCAGTATTAAAACCCAATTGAATTGCATTACAGTGGATGGACTTTCCAACTTCACCATAACATAACTGAGCAACTGATTTGAGAACGATGGGGAATGTTGAGGAATCTGGAAGGATATTCAGTTTACGCATTTGGGTGTAAAGAAAAACAGAACGCGAGTGATTTTTAGAATCTGTATAGCGTCTAATAAGTGTATTACAAAAGTTACAATCAATGAAACATAAAATGTAAAAGACATTTGCATCAACATATAGAGCATAACCAAACACAAATAAACATACAACAGATGTCAGTTCCAACTAATAGCCATAAGTTAACAAGGAACAAAGCATCCATAGGTCAACCTCTCCACACAAGTATTCAATCAAATTGTAATTGACTATAAAATCTCATTTAATCAACCCTAAGAAGACAAGATATTTAGCGAAAGTGGAGTGGAAGATCTACGCAATAAAGAAATTATAGGGCTACAAATATTGTATATTTCTTCAGAAATATTTATGTAAACATGTACAGAGAGTGTACAGAAACTTACACATATCTCCTTTGCCGCCTCATTCACATATGTTCCATCTTGTTTCTTATGAGTATCAAGATAAACTTGTGCGCGTCCAGGCCTTCGTCTAGTCTCGGCTATCTATAAAAAAAATATCCAACAAAATAACTTAACCGGAATAGTTGCATAAGTTATCTTAGTAATTAAAGTCAAATGACATGAATTAACATCTTTCACCATTTCAGCCCTTCTTCTCGAGTTAGGCTTGGAGCCACCTGTATGTGTAAATTTTTGTTTCTTTCGAATTTCAGTATTCCTTCTGCACATTTCCTTACAAAAAAGAATACTTGAAAGTCAATCACATAAATAAGTAAATATAATCAAACATACAAGTTGAAGTAATTAAATAAATACCATAATTGTTTCTTTAAAACGATAATCAACAAATGTAGTCCACTGATCCCGTGGAATCCCAGTCGGAATATTTTCCATAATCTGAGCATTACTTTTGAGTGGATCATAGAATGCTCTCCACAAGTTTAGCCTATTCGCGCT
>MU668085.1:9855-26829 GCA_026770625.1 Nicotiana glauca
AATGACTAAAAATCAAAATTTCTCATCCTGGGGCCCATGGAGCGTCACTCAGCATCATCACAGGCCAATCGCAAGACTGGGAAAGTTTTAATACCAATTGTGGCTATTTTAGCAAAAACCTGTCATGTAATGGCTTATTTTGACGAAGTGGCTATTTTTGCAAAAAATTTGTTGAAGAAAATGAACTTGAAAATTACTCATCCTGGGGCCCATGGGGCATCATTCAGCATCGCCACAGGCCAACACAAGACTGAGAAAGTTTTAATGCCAATTATGGCTATTTTAACAAAAACCGGCCATGTAATGGCTTATTTAGCAGAGTGGTTATTTTTGTAAAGTTCATAGATGACCCCAAACTTGATTTTGCGAATACGGCCTTTCAACATTTCCATAAGGGATATTTCAAGAATGTGCCCGCAAATTTATTCAAAGTGGCTATTCTTGCAAAAACGGCCTTCCGGCGTCCTTTTGAGGGACATTCAGCTTGTTTTAAACAAAAATAGTACCACCCGACTTATTTATAACAAAATCAAAATTTCAACATTTTTTTTGACTATTTTTTGCAAAAGGGGTGGTTAGACCCGTCAAGGTTTGCCTACGTATCCCACACGTGGTGAGAATCAAACCTGCATAGTTCGGGCCGATTGGCCAAAATTCGAAACTATTTTTGACCACAATTTACTTCCTATATTTTCAAATATTTTCTCTTTTCCTATTTTTCCTTTTTCTTTTTTTTTTTTTCAAAAATCCGGCAGCATTTCGGTATTATTTGGGCATTGGATTTTTTCACAGTAAATGGTTATACTTCTTAAATCCTAGCACTGATATTTTTTCATTTTTCCACTTATGATATACAAGCTGGTCAACATGTGAAGCCGAGCAAATAAATACAATTAGCACATAATATGCATCAGGATGGTCATTATAATTCGGGTCACCTGTCCTAGACAGATCCAACCCCTGTGTTGAGTCCCCTAAGTCAGAATGCACGTAATAAACGTCCTATTAGGAGTTCGGCATGAATTTATTGTTCATCTAGGTTTAAATCCTAGGTTTATTGGTTTAGACCTGGCTTACCCAAGCGGACAACTCGGGCCGAGGGGGAGGCAGCGTACTGGGGATACAGAAGCTCGCCCGGCTTTGCAACTTATCCAAACCTCGTTCTAAATTTGGAAAAAAGACTCTAACAGAAGAGAAGCTACACGAAGTGCACCCTTCTCCATGATGTAGAAGACTCAGAAAGAGGGAGGGATTCGCGACAATTTATATACAATTCAACAAATATCAAAGCGGTAAAAACATTTAGCACATAAGGCATGGAACATATATCAAAACCAAATAAAGCCAAATACAACAATTTAACTGAGCTCGAATTCTTGAACCCTGAACCGAAGTTCTGGGTTATGATCCCCAGCAGAGTCGCCAGAGCTGTCACGCCTCCTTTTTACCGCTATTTATTGGCCTTCACTACACCCCGGGAAGAGATATAGTAATAAAGGAGTTTTTCCATTTTAAGGACAATCGAAACGGAATTCGTTTTTATTTAAGAAATCAGAGTCGCCCCTTGGGAGATTTATGGTGTCCCACGTCACCGTTTTTGAATCCCGAATCGAGGAAGGGTTTGACTCTGTTTAGCAGTCGCGAACCAGAAATCCGAGTACGGAATTCTGTTAACTCGGGAGAAGGTGTTAGGCATTCCCGAGTTCCGTGGTTCTAGCACGGTCGCTCAACTATCATATTTGGCTAAAATATTTTATTTTAATACATATTATCCTATTTGTGTATTTATTTAGAATTAATCACCGCTTTTTGTCAAATTATTTTATTTTAAGAAAGTAAACGTCGTTTAAGAATATATTTTCGGATCACGTCACATGAAATGCACCCAGATCCTCAATACATTCTTATTCAAAGTTTTAGGATTTGGATTTGGGTCGCATGAAATGCACACCCGAGTTTAGGAATGTAATTTTATCAAAATCGCGTCTAAAGAGACTAACGTGTTGTTATTTTTTTGGGGAAGGCCGTGAAATTTGCTAAACGGCCCGTCCCGAATCTCTAAATATTTTTAATTAAGTAATTAATGAGGGCCCCGCAATTGTATTTTTATTTGGCGAGGCTCGTCTCATTTTATTATTATTAAAAAAAGGCCAACTTAAAGCAAGCTAAATTTTTCTACTTATTATTTGTCTCTAAAGGGGCAAATTAATTTACATTAATAAATTCGAACCTCGAATTCAAGTCCGAATTCAAACAAAAGGGAATACCCTTCTAGCTTGAACCCGCTACCTAATTCGAAGCCTAAATAATATCACAAATTAATCCCCTGTATTCCTAAGGTGGACTTTTTTAAACGGTCTTCTAATTTTGGCTCAACTAATTTAGCTAATGGTTTGTACCCTTAAATGAATATTTAAACCCCAACTATTTGCAAGATCAAATATTGACTTTATCAATTTTTAGCCAATTCAAAACCAAAAGCTTCCTACAGTTCCAAATTGATCGTAACCCAATTGATTACTCCTTTCTAGCATAATTCAAATGGTTTAAACTTTCTTTCATACATTCCATAAAGACCCAGAATACCATGGCAAGCAACATAATGGCTTCCGTAAACATGTACAAGGTGATCACACAAGAATAACTTCAGCTACTTCAAGCCAAGAATAACTTCAGCTACTTCAAGCCAACAGAATGCATTAAAATAGTCGTGAAATCAGGGAAGATGGCACTTTAGTGATTCATGACTCGTTTAGCAACTTTACGACTAACTAACTCGAGCCAAACATGTTGAAATTAAGCATTTAGCATGAGTAGACTAATCTGAGCATCTGAATATTTCGCGGCTAGCAAAACACACAAGGAACTCATATAATAACACGACAGGAGACAGGAAGGAGATGAGCAAATCTCAGTTATTTCAACGACAAGAGTATAGTTTTACAAATGTGTACTTGAATCTGAAAACAACAAATCCAACCTAACAAAAGCACAATTGAAGCTCAATCACAACCCAATTTTTATTTATAGAACATGACCCAAACTCACTGTAAAACTAAAAAACAACAAGATTCACTTTCGATGCTCTCATTAAACACTGTTCAAGCCTATTTTAGAAAAAAAAATTTCACCAGAAGATTTCAGTGTGCACACAGTCGTCACAAGACAAAACAGAGTTTATTTTTAAAAAAAATGGTATACTCGACGAGCTTACAAACTTTCAAAGATTCACAAACAGGTTGCTCGATTTAGGGAACTATACAAAGAGCTATTCTAATTTCTTAACAAAAACCATAGGATCAATCCTTTAATAACAGGAGGCAGCCAGGTTTGGATCTAGAATATATTTCTAATACAGAGATAGAGACAGAAACAGGACGTATCTATATCGAATAGAATCTATACACAATCAACAACATTCAGAAGTCTATGAAATCTGACTTCACTAACACACTAATTCAATCGTTTTTGTTCCAAATCTCGTCATATACTGATTACATCAAAGCAAAATAAGAAAAATCAGAAATTGAACCTGAATGTGGACAGGATTTGATTGATAGAAACTCGATAGTTACAGCGAAGAATTCAAATTGAATCTAATAAATCATTAAGAGGAATTTTTCAGCTAGAATCGCTAGAAAATCCACTGGAATATACACCAAGCAGTAACTGCATTGAACTTGGAAATTAACTCCGCTTGTTCGAACTCCATGGCCAAAAATGGAAGAAGAACAAACAAGAGACGAGAAATTTGAAAACCAAATCTAAATCAAAATTTTCTCTGAGTTTTTCTTTTGAAATTTTCCTTTGGAATCTCCGACCTCTCTGAAAATCTTCTCTCAAATTTTCTCTAAAATCTCTTCTGGAAACTCTTACTGGAATCCTCTCTGAAAATCGTCTCCAATCTTCTGCTGAATCTCCTCGCCTCCTCGTCTAATAGACTAAAATTTTGTTGATGGTGGGGAAGGAATAGCGTGTCTCTATTATCTGAAGGTTCCGTTAATATTAATGGTAAAAGTGGGTTGGGTTTTAGGTGTGGGTTGGGTATATGTTGGGTTGGGCTTGGATATTTTTTGGTGTTTTCTGATTTGTTTTGGGCTTAGGGGTGTTTTGGCCCAAAATTATTGTATTGTATTCCCCTTTATATTTGTTTTGTGCTTTCCTTTCATTATTTTTACTTGTATTTTTATATTCATTTTTTAAATTGTAATATATCATATATTTATATTTTGTATTTTCTTGATTTTATAAAATTGAGAGATTAAACTAACAATTAAACTAATTAAAATCTAAAATTATTTAATAATTATTTTGTAGTAATTTCCAATTAAACCACTAAAATTCTAAAATGAACTATTTTTGTGATTTTCTTTAGATTGTTAAAATGAATTAATGCATATTTTTTATATATCATTTTTAACATGAGTTATTATGCAACCAATTAATACGAAAAATGCAACGAAATTATTAAAAATTGTAAAATTATTTAATTTAAAACTTTTGGAATAATTTGCTTAGGATAAAAATTACGTGCTCACAATTATCAAAACTAATCTCAGTGGAATAGTGACGAGGTACAAGTCAAGATACTCCCAAGACAAAATAACATGAATGATATATAAGTATAAAGCTAATAGTGAAAGCAGAAATCAGTAAATGGCAACAAGAATCAACAATTGGTATAAACAGTAAAGTAATAAGAACACCGTGAAGTATTGCTAAAACCAAATAATGAACACAAAGGACAACCAACGGTGAGATGCCACCCTTATGTCCCGCATAACAACAATGGTGAAATTCCTCCCTTATACTCCGCATAACAACAACCAACCACACCACAATTCAGATATTGCTAACATCACAACAACAGGACTTATAAACTCGTATCACCAGTGCCCATAGGCCACAACATTTTCAAAGATCCAACAGTATCAATATTTCCATAACAAATAGCGAACGACTCTACACAATGTATATAGAATCTCAATAACAATAAAATAAACAGAAAAGTAACTCAACAAGAAACAATACCCCCTTTAAACACAACTTCAATCAAAATAGATTAATGACTTTCGATAACCTCAATCCTTGTTAATTGTTTAAGGATAAACTCAATAGTGGAAGTATTTCTATAGAATTGCAAACTTCAGATTCTAGTGTATGAATAGGCTTAAAAATGAAAGAGATGGAATGAATTATCACTACGCCTAAATGCATTAGAATAACCCCACAATAAAAGGATATCATGTAACAATTTCAACTAAGAGTATGTCACGACCCTAAACTCGACCCGATCGTGATGGCGCCTCTCGTGAAGCCAAGGCCATCCGACTCACTTCCAGTTCACTTTAAGAAATTAAAATAATAACTACTAACTCCTTAATCAGACATAAAATCCCAAAATAAGCATTTAATAGTACAATTTACGGAAATAAAAGCCAACACAACCCGATACTGGGGTGTCACTAGTCATAAGCATCTACTAAGGTCCGAATACAACTAGAGTAAAAAATGTAATAAATATGGTCTAATGAAATTGAGAGGGAAAAAAGCAGTGCTAAGAACATCGCGCAGCTACATTATTAAACTCCGATGACTCTACATCTGAGAAACCAATACCCGCTACCGGGTTCAGAAATACTTGAATCTGCATACAAGGTGCAAGGAGTAAAATGAGTACTTCCAACTCAGTGAGTAATAAAAATAAATGAAGACTGAGTAATATAAAACCACGTAAGGAACAACATTAAGCTAAAAGAGACATAGCAAAATCAGTAAATATAATTAAGCAGCGAAATCTCATAAACATCCTTTAAACAGTTAAACATTATACAGGGAAAACAACAAAAAAATAAACATACAATAACTGCCCCTCGAACATAGTAACTACAGAAATAGCCATTCGGGCTATGTCACAGACAATACCAGCCCCTCGGGATATATCTTATATCACAATGGATACCCGCGCTCACTCGGGGTGTACAGACTCCGGGAGAGGCCCCTTACAGCCCAAGCACATAATCAAGTCATCTTGTGGCATCATAAATAGGCTCTCAGCCTCATATAAATCTCAAGCCACCTCGTGGCATACAAATCTCAGGCCCTCGGCCTCATTATTATAATCAATGTATCACTGCTGCGACGTGCAGCCCGATCCAAATGTATCCTCACAACACAAGTCCTCAGCCTTATTCGCTCAGAATCTCATAAGCCCCTCGGGCTACAGTAAAATATGAAGCTCAGATCAAATACCTTTGAAAATATCATTTAATGTGTTTAAAACAGAATAGTACAGCTGAGTCTTTAAAAATAGTAAAATATAGTATGACTGAGCACCAGTATGATATCAATCAGTGAGGAAGATATCATTTAAAATCCCCTAAGGGTTCAAACAGCTGGCACGAAGCCCACATATGGCATTTAACCCAAAATATAATAATATCAAACAATTAACTATCAAATACGCAGTAAAATAATCATTCGGGATGTACTAAGTCACAATCCCCAGCGGTGCTCTATCCCACGGTGCTCTATCCCACGCTGGTCATCTAGCGTGTAAGTCACCTCAACATAGCCGTACGCTATGAAATTTCGGGGTTTCATACACTCAGGACAGCATTTAAAATTATTACTCACCTCGAACTAGCCCGAAAAGCTACTTTGCAACACGCTTGCTTCTCGAAATGACCTTCAAGTGCTCCAAATCTACCAAGTTCAGATTTTTATCATTAAATTATGCTAGACGAATGAATTCCAATTGAAACATATCGATTTTAAGCACAAAACCTGACTCCCAGGCCTGCATCCTGGAATTGGACAAACTTTATACCAAAATGTTCTTCATTTTCTCACGAGTCCGTACATATAAAGAACTTAGAAGTCGGAGTTCGTTTGACCTCTCAAATTATCCCTAGAAGGTCTCATAATCTCAAGCCCTAACTCCACCTTTTTCTACTAATTTTCATGAATTTATACTGATATTTTCATTCCTTAATCACAAATAATCAAGTTTTTGGATCCAAAATCCTTACCTCTATGAAGAACAATGATTTTCTCTCTTCAAAATCGCCTCCAAGCTCTTTTCCCGTTCAAAAATGGTGTAAAAAGGGTTCAAGTTCACGTAACAAGTCTTTAAAACATTCTACCCAAGTATATACTCTGCGTGATCGCGAAAAATGCTTTGCGATCGCGAAGCACAACTTTTCTCGGCCTAAAATTTGCCCTTCGCGATCGTGGACAATGCTTCGCGATCGCGAAGAACAAGTTCCCAGCTCTTTCGGACCGCCTCCAGTGTAATGGACATAACTTTTTGCACGCAACTCCAAATGACAAATGGTTTGATGCTCTGAAAACTAGACACCAATGGCTATAATTTCATATGTTTCTCATTTACTGACTCTTTATATATTGTTATATATAAGCTTCCAAAGTCAGCCCTGTGCATTAGAGATTTCTAAACCCTTCCCAGACAGCCTATTTTGTAACCACCATAACTTTTTATGCACAACTTAAAATTCTAATTAATTTAACTTTATGAAAACTAGTCACAAATAAATAGAACTTTCATCTTTTGATCAAAATTCCTTATAGATTGTGAGATATAAGCTTCTAAAGTTGGATCAGTGCAGCAAAATATTTACTCTATGCGATCGCGAATTACTGACACTTTTTTCGCATTTTACTCATCGCGATCGCATCCAATTCCCCGCGATCACATAGAACACTGCTGTAGCCAAAAACCAGTAGCTAAAAGAAGCTTAGAAATGGCCCGGAACCACCCCGAAACTTACCCGAGGCCCCCGGAACCTCAACCAAACATGCCAAACGATCCTAAAACACCATTCAAACTTGTTCCACCCTTCAAAATAACATCAAAAGATCAAATCACCCTCGGATTCAAGCCTAAGAATTCCAAAACTTCTAAATTACAAATTCGATCAATAAGTCTATCAAACCTCCTCCGAATGACCTGAAATTTTGTACACATATCACAAATGACACAATGGACCTATTCCAATTTCTGAAATTCCATTCCGACCCATATATTAAAATCTCACCTATCAATCGGAGAACGCCAAAATTCCAATTTCACCAATTCAAGCCTAAATCTACTCCGAAACTCCAAAACACATTCCGATCACGCTCCTAAGTCTCAAATCACCTAATGGAGCTAACCAATTCCTAAAAATTCCAATCCGAAAGAATATGCTAACAAGTTAAAACTTGGTCAAACCTTTCAAATTTTTAAGCTTCAAACTGAGAACTATTATTCCAAATTCATTTTGATCATCCTAAAAACCAAAACCGACAATTTAAATAAGTCATAATACATCACACGGGGCTAGTCATGCCCAAGAATTGGCGAGCAAAGTGTAAAAGCTCAAAAAAACCGCTCGGGTCATTATATCCTTCCCCACTTAAACATACGTTCGTCATCGAACGTGCCCAAAGTTGTTCTGTAAACCATCAAATCGCTGTGTAACCTTACCGTGCACATAACCGGGGGTGATCACACTTCATCCTATCTCATATAGGTCTGATAACACAATGTAACTGAAATTTCGCAATCCAACCTAGCCCATAAAACTTAGAACCAGATTTCCACTTCTAAAAATCATCTACAAGATTAGAATCTCACATTTATACTCTGAATAAGCCTGAACAAGCTGTAACAAGCCATACCTCCAACCTCGGATGAAATTACATGATATGCCACATAGCTCAAACTCATATAGCTATAACTTCTGATCACAGCAGTTGCTCAGAACAATCGAATATCGATCATAAACCTCTTATCAAATAAAGCATCATTCTAACACTTTTGTATACAACCAATGATGAATAAAACATGCAAAAAGTCATAACCATTCCTTAGATCAACCAATCATGGAGCTCCCTCTCCGTCAGCAAGGACCATAGCAAATTTTTTAGTCGAACATCGATATTATCCTTCCAACATACTAAAATCGAATCCGTTTGTATTCATTCTAGATCCCAATGATCTCATCTAATCTAACACAACGACTCTGGTTATATGACACATTAATACAATCTAAAGTTGCAACTCATGCAACCTGTGCACCAATAAGCAACAACATGAACATACTCAAATCGTGAAAATGACTCAAATGAGAGAGTTGCTCCGCAAGCTCACCAGCACCACCACACACAATGCTGAGAACCCATCACACATCGTAGAAATAGAACACACGAATCTAACTCTAAGGGTCATACCTCCACATAACTTTGCTGCAATGCGCGACCATATCCAAACACCGGTCCACATGAAACACCTTAAGTCATTATGCTCAAAATCGACAATCGCGACCAATTTGATGTCTAGAACCAAAGCAAATCATCATAACCACGGCGAAGCAATTGACATAACACTATACAGACCTGAAAGGACACAACCGATACGCTATCCGCCAAGCAACACTTAATACTCTTCCTGCTCGTATTCCACTGAGAGGACCCAATAAAACCGCACCATATGTTCCTATAACCAACAAATCCTAACACCTCGCATTACGGAAAGATAGCTCATAGATCTCCCCAGATTACTAATAATCTCAATAACAATCGAATCAACACATCCCTCAACAATACAACTCGGAGTCAACCAAGCCAACTCGATGTAGAACACACCTCCATATTGGCCTACTAATGAACCCCTTATCAAGGAGTTTCTGAAGCTGCCCCTTCGACTCCTTTAACTTCGTCGGTGTCATATGATATGGTTCCTGGCACCAAATCAATAGTAAAATCGACAACCTTGTCCGGTGACATGCCCGGCATCAGGAAACAAATCCAAAAAATCCCTCACCATCAGAACTGAATCACGGTAGGAGTCTCTACACAGACATCCATCATGAAAGCCTAAATAAGAAAGACAATCTTTCCCAACCATCCCCTGGGTCTTCAAAATATAAACCAGCCTACTAACGAACATCAAATCCTTCAAACCTCGCCACTCAATCCGTGGCATTCCCGGCATAACCAACATCGTCGCCTTAGCGCACAAGTCCAGAATAACACGACACAAATACAACCACTCCATACCCAATATTACATCAAAATCTAATATACGTAGCAGCAAAAGATCCACTCGGGTCTCTAAACTCCGATAGTCACTACTCAGTGCCGATGCACGTGACCTACAACCACAACATAGCCTGAATATGAGAACTCCCGGTCTCCAACTCCGTATAGCACACGAATCACCATATCCGATCCCAATTCCATCGTCTGAGTATACAACACACCTCTATACCTAATTATTCCCACGAGAGATATTCTTATGATTCTTCCGTACCACTAAGCAAACTCGAACATTAGCAGTTGACCTAACAAGAAGGTGTCGCAATACTACCAAAGTACAATCAACTTAATCACATTGCCTTTTCCTGAAACATATTCCCTCGTCAAATCATCCCAACTGGCAATACCATTTCTTTAATCATCTGGAGATCATTTCTCAAATCGTCTAAAGCACATTTCTCTAATTATCTGAAGTCGACCATTTTTTTGTTTTCGCAATCCTCTAGGCAAACGCCTAGGGCTAGTTTTTATTTATATAAAAAAATAAGAAACACAAAGGTCTTGATGTCCTACGAAATGTAAAGCATAAACTTTGTAAAATACATGTACCCTATTATCAAAATTGAGTGTTACCCTCAATATTGATATCAGATTAATGCTATTAAACTTTGTAGAACACAACTCTAGCCCACATATATCGATCCATGCAGTTGAAGCCCAATGTTTGTTGTTGCCTGCATTCTTGCAGGAGTAGCTACTGTCGTTGTTGTCCATTTTTTGTATGAGTAGCCTATGTCGAAGACTAGCCCAGTTAAGTGCATGTCAACATTATATGTCCTATTTTCTTCAACCCAATACCAATGCATCATATGTTTACGTACATAGCCTATTCCCAGCTTTGCATTTGTAGCCCCTGCTTACAAAGCTATGAGTGTGTGTCCATCTTTTCCTTCAAAATGGGAACAATACAAGAATGACTTCTTTGTATTATTTTCCTTGTTGGTGCAGATAACACACTCCAGCTCCTCGATCAAGCGTTGTCCTCCATGTCACGCGTGACCAAATACAACAACAGGCATGCACTGCCCAAAACCTTGAAATATTTACGTTGGGGTGTGTATTGTCCAACGAATTGTCAGTCTCTAAGGACCATGTATTTCGTTGAATTCGTGCGTTCCCCAGCACACTGGTGCGCGATGAGACATCCTCAACTTCTGAAAAGGCTATGAATCCATGCTTGTCCCCTTTTACACCTTTTGATACCAAAGGTGTATTGTATTGTCCAAAGGTCTGAGCATCGAATTCCGTTGGACACTGCTTTGTCCATAGCTTTTGCAATTTGTCCAACGTCAATGAAGTTCCATGCGTGCAGCTTTACAGTTGTTTACGATTACTGAAGCCGCCCATTGCCTTAGGGTTTTATGACCTTTCTTTCAGAATTGAACCGTAACGTTACACATGCAATCTCAGTCCTCCCCAACATACTGCATATACCATACTATCCTAGGATAACATAAAAAATTTATATTGCTTCTGAGCCACAAGCAACTATATACTCAGCAGACCAATAACTTTCCATTGATCCCATTCAGAAGAAAATCACTACAAATTCCATGCTTCTTACACTCACAGAAAATACGCATCTCTAACCGCAGTAGAAATCATCAAGAACTCTCTGTCTCCCTTTTGCATAAAACCAAACCAGACATGATTTTATCCTTTTAACTCAACCATACTACGCCACTAAAACCTAAGGTCATTGTCGCGAAACACCTGTAGAAACTCATTGCCTCGTAAGCACCCAAAGAACTAATCATATCCTTACCATACCGATTCAGCATATTATAAAGCTACCCCATCTATCCAAGTTTCTCTGATTTCACCTTTAACTTAATACTCCTTCTTGCTATAGCATCAAAATTCCTCAACCCAGACTCACCACACAAGACCCAAGCATAATACCACACAGTCTATGGCTCACAAGCCGCTGGATAATTTCTTAGATATTCCCGCAAGCACCGCGTTTGAAATACTTACCCTTTAGAGATATTCTACGAATTCTGAACCGTTACCTTCACCGTCCTGATACTGCTATATAGAAGCCCATAATTGATATAGAAAAACCACAAATCTTGCACCCTCCAAATGCAAACCTCAGTTTATAGCCAAAAATACAACCTGAAAATCCCCAATTATTACATGCAAAATCTTGAGCACATTAGAACCATTCCCGAGAGTCATCCACTCTACTCGAACCACAATTAACCCAATCATTAGAACCTAACAACCAGTGACTTATTGGAACTTCTAACACTGCAGCATATAACCTTACCTTAGTCAAAAAAATTCCTTTACTCGAGCCATCCTCGGTCTCAATCTCCACAAACCAGAACGGATTCACCAGCATGCCTCAAACCGGAACCAACATAGCACATAACTATGCGATCAGCTAATCAATAGCAAACTCCCCTACTTGGCTCAAATCCATAGATCAAAACACACACAATAACTCATAACGCATATACTTTATTGCTGCCATAATACCATAGTGAGATTAACTCAATCCTTCATATGTTCGTGGAACACAGACCATCTGGTACTTCATATCTTCTGCAAATCTCGCATTCACCCTCGTAGCAGCTAAATCCACTCTCTTGAGCGACCCGAAATTTAAATTTCAACACGTATTTCACTTGTAAATGAGATCTTCTAACAGACAACATAAGGATCACAAAACTTCAGAACACTCCGTAGGAGATAACCCACCTGCTTCGCCTCAAACTAACATTTATGTATACCTTCCACCATTATACACATTACACAGTCACTTAGTCTTCCTGAGTCTGAACTCATATCGCAAGATGAAATTTACTTCACTCCCAACTAGGAGACATGAAAAGATTCTTCACACACCCATAACTCGGGGCTACACATCCAATCACAATGGAAATCAAACATGTTATAGTTCATCTATCCTCCAGCAGACCCTTCTCGTCGGTTCCAAATTATATGATCACATCTCGCAGTCATAACATACTCATGGCATAGCTATCTAAACATCACTTCTACTAATAGGGGCACTACTGAATATATAAGTTCAAAACAAAACTCACATAATCTGCACCTTCGTGCTTAGGCTATAGGTAAGAATCTGACATCAAGTCTTCCAGACTGGCCCAACATCAACACACAGAGATCACATCTCGCCCCTCGATCAGGGAATCACAAGACATCGATGTACATCTGATACTGAGTGCTCATGCGTACATACGAATGCATGGAAGGAATCCAAAGTGTTACATTTCAAGTTGAATAAAGGACGCACGATAAGAATTCAAAGAATGTGACGTTTTTTCCTAAAGGTTCTGCACCCTCTCGAGGATAAATATAGACGTATCTGTACCGATCCGCGAGACTCTATCAAACCTGCTCATGACTCGTGAGACCTGTGTAACCTAGGACTCTGATACCAACTTGTCACGACCCTAAACCCGACCCGATCGTGATAGCGCCTCTCGTGAAGACAAGGCCAGTCGACTCACTTCCAATTCACTTTACGCAATTAAAATAATAACTACTAAGTCTTTAATCAGAAATAAAATACCAAAATAAGCATTTAACTGTATAATTTATGAAAATAAAAGCCAACACAGCCCAATACCGAGGTGTCACTAGTCATGAGCATCTACTAAGGTCTAAATACAATTAGAGTAAAAAATGTACTAAATATAGTCTAATGAAAATGAGAGGGAGAAAAGCAGTGCTGCAAACGTCGAGCAGCTACCTAGCTAAACTTCGATGACTCTGCCTCTGAGCAACTAATACCCGCTATCGGGTTCAGAAATACCCGAATCTGCACACAAGGGGCAGGAAGTAAAGTGAGTACTTCCAACTCAGTGAGTAATAAAAATATATGAAGACTGAGTAATATAAAACCACGTATGGCACAACATTAAGCTAAAAGAGGCATAGCTAAATTAGTAAATATAATTATGCAGTGAAATCTCATAAACATCCTTTAAACAGTTAAACAATATACAGGGAAAACAACAAAAAAATAAACACACAATAACTGCCCCTCGGGCACAGTAACAATAAAATCATCCCCTCGGGCAATATCACAGAACAATACCAGTCCCACGGGCTATATCTCATATTACAATGGGTACCCGGTCTCACTAGGGGTGTACAGACTCCGGGAGTGGCCCCTTACGGCCCAAGCGCATAATCAAGCCATCTCGTAGCATCATAAACAGGCTCTCGGCCTCATATAAATCTTAAGCCACCTCGTGGCGTACAAATCTCAGGCCTTCAGCCTCATTATCATAATCAATGTATCACTATTGCGGCGTGCAACCCGATCCAAATGTATCCTCACAACACAGACCCTCAGCCTTACTTAGTCAGAATCTCATAAGCCCATCGGCCACAGTAAAATATCAAGCTCTGCTCAAAATACCTTTAAAAATATCATTTAATGTCTTTAAAACGGAATAATATAGGTGAGTCTTTAAAAATAGACAAATATAGTATGACTAAGCACCAATATGAAATCAATCAGTGAGGAAGATATCATTTAAAAATCCTCTAAGGGTTCAAATAGCTGGCACGAAGCCCACATATGGCATTTAACCCAAAATATAATAATATCAAACAATTAACTATCAAATACGCAGTAAAATAATCATTTGGGATGGACTAAGTCAAAATCCTCAAGCGTGCTCTACCCCACGCTCGTCATCTAGCATTTAAGTCACCTCAACATAGTCGTACGCTGTGAAATTCTGGGGTTTTATACCCTTAGGACAACATTTAAAATTGTTACTCATCTCGAACTAGCCCGAAAAGCTACTCTGCAACACGCTTGCCTCTCGAAAGGACCTCTGAGTGCTCCAAATCTACCAAGTTTAGATTTTTATCATTAAATTATGCTAAACAAGTGAATTCCAATTGAAAAATATCGATTTTAAGCATAAAATCCGAAATCGGTCAAAACCCGACCCCTGGGCACGTGTCCCGGAAATGGACAAACTTTATACCAAAATGTTCTTCATCTTCTCATGAGTCCATACATATAAAGAACTCGAAAGTCAGAGTTCATTTGACCCCTCAAATCATCCCGAGAAGGTCTCATAATCTCAAGCTCTAACTCAACTTTTTCTACTGATTTTCATGAATTTATACTGATATTTTCATTCTTTAATCATAAATAATCAAGTTTTTGGTTTCAAAATCCTTACCTCAACGAAGAACAATGATTTTCTCTCTTCAAAATCGTATCCAAGCTCTTTTCCCATTCAAAAATGGTGTAAAAAAGGTTCAAAGTTGCGAAACAGGTCTTTAAAACATTCTACCCAAGTATATACTGTACGCGATCGTGGAAATGGCTTTACGATCGCGAAGCATAACTTTTCTCAGCCCGAAATTTGCCCTTCACGATTGCGAAGACCAAGTTCCCATCTCTTTCGAACAACCTCCAGTGTAATGGTCATAACTTTTTGCACACAACTCCAAATGACAAATGGATTGATGCTCTAAAAACTAGACACCAATTCCTGACTCTTTATATATTGTGAGATATAAGCTTCCAAAGTCTGCCCTATGCATTAGAGATTTCTAAACTCTTCCTGGATAGACTATAGTGTAACCACCATAACATTTTGTACATAACTTAAAATTCTAATTAATTTATATTTCTGAAAACTAGACACAAAGAACTACAACTTTAATTTTTGGATCATCTCCAAATTCCTTATATAAGGTGAGATATAAGCTTCCAAAGTTAGATCAGTGCAGCTGAATATTTACTCTATGAGATCGCGAAGGTTCATCCGCGATCGCGAAGCACTGATTCTTTTTTTGCATTTTACTCATCACGATCGCGTCCAATTCCCTGATATTGCGTAGAACACTGCTATAGCCAAAAACCTGCAGCTAAAATAGCTTATATATGGTCCAGAACCACCCCGAAACTCACCCGAGGCCCCCAAGACCTCAACCAAACATGCCAACCAATCCTGAAATATCATTCAAACTTGTTCCACCATTCGGAATGCTCAAAACAACATCAAAACATCGAATCACCCTCGGATTGAAGCCTAAGAAGTTTAAAACTTCCGAATTCCGAATTCGATCAAAAATTCTATCTAACCTCGTCTGAATGACCTGAAATTTTGCATACATATCACAAATGACACAACAGACCTACTCCAATTTTCGGAATTCTATTCCGACCCATATGTCAAAATCTAACCTATCAACTGGAAGACGCCAAAATTTTAATTTCTCCAATTCAAGCCTAAATATATTCCGGAACTCCAAAACACGTTTTGATCACACTCCTTAGTCCCAAATCACCTAACGGAGCTAACCATATCATAAAAATTCCAATCCAAGACCATATGCTAACAAGACAAAACTTGGTCAAACCTTTCAAATATTTAAGCTTCAAACTGAGAACTGTTCTTCCAAATTCATTCTGATCATCCTAAAAACAAAAATCGATAATTTAAATAAGTCATAATACATCACACGGGGCTAGTCATGCCCAAGAACTGGTGAGCAAAGTGCAAAATCTTAAAAAAACCGGTTGGGTCGTTACAGAGTAACTCCACAATAAAAGAAATCACATAATGAGAAAAGTGATAACAACTTCAAATAAAGTATATAAGAGAAAAATCGACAAGTGAAAAATGTGACATGCGACGACAATTTCAAATAAAGCACGTGATAGTAGACATAATGAATAAAAGATATAACATGTGCTAACAATTCTAAATAAGTACATGAAAGAAGCTTAAGAGTCTAAGCTGGTCAATTTTTCAAAGATAATCCCGAGTACATACTCGTCACCTCGCGTACACGGCTATCACATGACACAAATAGCTCAAACAACTCAAATCCTAGGGTTAGTTACCCCCCCCCCCCCCCCCC